>PITA01010758.1:0-70202 GCA_004023965.1 Spilogale gracilis | reverse complement strand
TTTTTTTTTTTTTTTTTTTTAAAGATTTTATTTATTTGACAGAGAGAAACACAGCGAGAGAGGGAACACAAGCAGGGGGAGTGAGAGAGGGAGAAGCAGGCTTCCCGCCGAGCAGCGAGCCCGATGTGGGGCTCGATCCCGGGTCTCCGGGATCATGACCTGAGCCGAAGGCAGTCGCTTAACCAACTGAGCCACCCAGGCGCCCCTAGTTGTTCCATCTTTAACATTCATTTTAGAGTAAGGAAATGACTTGAGTGCAGCAGCTCTAATTTAGAGCTTCTGAAACACCAACCCAGGTACTATAACATTGAGAAAGGTAAAAAAAGAAAAAAAATCCTAAAGTCAAAACACAAATACCGTAATGAAAGGAATGACTGCCCTTTCATTTTAGATACTAACACTAGATGAATAGAACATTTTAAAACATTTTTCGTTAAAGTCAAAAAAGTTTATAAATCCTTCTTTATACTTCTGTTTAAAACATACTATTACTTTTTAGTGTCTATCAATAATTATATTTTGTATCAAGTATTAGAGATTTTATATAGTGATACTAATACCCACCCTAAAATTACAGGTTCCTGAATATTTTAGATAATAGTAAATATTCTAGGTTACAAATTTGGTATGAAAAATTTTAATGAAAACAATCATACAAAAATTAAATAGCAAAACCATTTAAAATGACAGTTCAAACAGATTCGGCTTACTGATATTTCTCCACCACCTTGTTTTCCTAAGAACTGATTGTTTCCAGCTGAAATCTACTTTACAGGATCATGGTAAGAACAAATGAGAAAAGTATATAAAGCTCATAAGCCCTGTGCTCAGTATCTATTGCTTATAAATACCAGGGTTTTTTTTATTACTTTGAAAAGACACATACAAGTATTAAAAAACATGCCAAACTTCAGTTAAATGCTTCTTACATAAGAAATAACCACATGTGAGGAATCTAGCCTGGCATTTTTTAAAAAACAATTCTATTTTCCTCTGAGGTACCTACTACATAAAAATTTACTTCAATAACTGATAAAAATTTCTCACTAATAAACCAATTTCTGGAATCTAATTGTATAGTTTCATGTTACAATTTAAGAGGTCTTTTAGAGAATAATTACTTTAAAGTACAAAGTTACATGATCAAGAAACCATGATCAAGGAAAGTACCTTTGAGAATAAGTAACCAAAACATTGCAACATATTTTTTGCTGCACATATGGCTCAGTTTCATCTTAATTTTGCAAGAAAAAGAAAGTAAGGTGGTTTGAAATAGTAAGTAAATCAACTATGTTAACACAAGGAAGCACAATGAACAACTAACGTGTTACCCTGCCACTGTCTATGTCTGATGAGACAATTTACAATTTCAGTCATGCTTCTACTATTAAACAATGTTACATTGCCAATTCTAGTATGCTAATTAAGATAAAGCTTAACATTCTGTCCTTCTAGCAGCTGGAAGAGAATGCAGAGATGAATGTGAATATATATGTTCTACAGTATACACTTCCTAATATTCCACAGTGAATAACTTATCTGAATCCAATCTGAGGTATATTAACAGATCAAAATTTTTAAGCCCCATCATGGGCGATGTACCATGCAAACACTAAAACCACAACTGTACATGCTGGAAGGAGATAATATTTGTATTTCTGCCATAGCGTTAGCTCAACTGCCACTTCATCTCTTTTTCTGTTCTTCTTCCGACGACCTTTCAGTCTGTTTTCAAAAGCCTCCAGTTCAGCCTAAATCAAAAACCAAAACAGTATCATTTTTATTAACTTCGAGATATACATTGACTTAAAAATTTTCCTCAGATGAAAATAAGTCAATGTGCCAAATGTTTTAATATTAATGATAGATAATATATTGACTTGATTTTTTTTAAAACACGCTTGCCATTATGGACTGTATTCAGCAAATTCAGAGTTTAGGTAAGCAGAAAGGGAAATGGGGAATAACAGAAGAGATTATTCCAGACTGTAACCTGACTTTGACACTATTTATTTATTTATAGTTAGTTTTGTGGGGGTGGGAGGTGGGGAGGTGGGTGAGGAGGGGCAGAGGGAGAAGGAGAAGCAGACTCCCCGCTGAGCAGGGAGATTCATGACAATGACAACCATGGGACTTGATCCCAGGACCCTGAGATCAAGACCTGAGCTGAAGGCAGACACTTAACCAACGGAGTCACCCAGGCACCCCTGACACTATTTAAATATAGAAACATCTGATTAAATCAAGGTGTCCTAAATATGGACGTTAATTTTATACTCCAACACCACTATTGTTGAGTTTCTACAATAAACAGCTTCTAGCAAGTACTAAGAGATGCCCAGTCAGAATAAAAATACTTGTAATTCTAGTTTTTTACAATGCTGATAATAAACATTAATGGCTTGTATGAAAGAAATTCAAGTGAGTAGGGAAAAAACTGCCTGATTATCTTTATCACATATATTTAAAACGGAGTAGAAATTCTTCAGGGACTGCTTCATGCTTTAAATCAAAATGACAACTTTAGAAAGTAGAATTATATAAAAACTGGTCCTAAGAAAGGATAACTGGATGATACTTATAAAATGTGGATTTTTATCCTACTGCTAAGAACTTACTTAACTTTATATAAGATAAGGTAACATGATGCATCATAACTAAAACATGATAGTTGTCAACTAAAATATATATGTAATATCCATGCAAGATTTTGTAATTGTTTTATCTAACAGAAGGAAATATAAGTTAATCCTTAAGCAATGCAGGGGTCAGGGATGCTGACCCCACATGCAGTTGAAAATCCACATATAACTTTTGACTCCCCAAAAAGTTAACTACCAATAGCCTACTATTGACTAGAAGTCTTACCAGCAACAGTAGATTAACATATATTTTGTACATTGTATGATCATATACATACATTCTTACAATTAAGTAAGCTAGGGAAAAGAAAACATTACTAAGAAAATCATAAAGAAGAGAAAATACATTTATAGGACTATACTGTAGATACTGAAAAGAAACTACATGTAAGTGGACCCTCACAGCTTAAACAGATTAAACCTGTGCCATTCAAGGGTCAACTGTACAAACTTCAGTTAATACATCCATTACTTTGGATAAACCACATAAACCGCATTTGAAGATGCCCTAATCTAATACTTAATTTAACACAATGATGCATTCTTAATGAACCAAAATGTCAGAGTACTTTCAAGTTGTTGTTGAAATGGAGAACAAGATTAAAAGCAGCCAAACTTGAGAACTGACACAGCAAAATAACTAATGCTTTAATAATGACCCACAGTCATCATTTATAGTTATGTAAGTATATATCTAGTTATATATAGTACGTAAGTATATATAGTATATGTTATGTTCTGTACACTCTGTTTAAAAGGTCAGCAAATAGGGAGTATATTTAAAATTTCCTTCCAAAAAGGGGAAGAAGGTTTACCCTAAACTAATTATTTAGTTTAACCTCCCAGGATTCTGGTCAATCCATGTTTTAGTGTACTAGCTCTCATAACTTATTTTGGAATGTTAGGCAAATCAACTTTTTAGAACCATATAATATCAGAGGTCATTTTAGCCCACCTTTATTGCTACTAAAATGTTTCCAATGTCCTCCCCTAAAGTTATACAAAGTTTAATTTCCTCATTCAAAAGGTGGCAGTTTGCATATAATATACCCTTCTTGCTAAGTATAAGCATCTCAAAATGCAAACTGACAAACAATTATATGTCACTGTTAGAAAGTTAAACCACCCTTCAGAGTATATGATCAATATGGTTTTGAGCAAACGGGATATCAGGAATGTAGCTATCTGCTATATAGCAAAAAACAGATAACAGTCCTGCATTTAAGAATCTAGAAGGGAAATAAGGCAATACATTGTTAAAGTAAAGGCACTGGTTAATAAACAAAACACTCCTTTTTACAGAAAATCTGCAAGACAGCAAAACAGAACTCAAATGCTTTTAGGTGAGTGAAGACATGGGCTCCAGGAGATGCCTTAAAATGGAAGCTGCTACACTCCAACCCCAACCCACCAACCAAAGGAGGAGTGAAAACTCTTACCATTAGAGAACAGATGAGACTGGCAAGGAAGTAAATTTGGGAATATACAAAATATCTGGGCATACACAAGATTTCACATCTCTTCATAGGTTCAGTATACTTGAGCTGATGTGAGTGAGTGGCTAACTTCTGTTTTGTAGGAACTATATTATTTCCAGTCCAGGGAAGAGTTGACTGGATCCTGGTTTGTATGTGGAATATACCCTGTGCTTGCATAAAAACAATGATACAAAGGACATAAATATTTTGTTTAGTTACCTGTTGTCTTCGTTTTTCCTCTTCAAGAGCAGCTTTGGCTTCTGCCTCTTTTATCTGTTTACAGACATTTAAAAGTGAATTAACACGGTAATCATCAAATTTTATTTAGAATTTTAACATCATCTCACCCAGGATCCACTAACCCACAACAATTTTTGGTAACTTTATATTGGAAATTACATAAGACATGTAAATGTTACACTGAGAAGTGTTACCAAGGTTCTGTCTAACATACTGTGAGGTGAGGGAAGGGATAGTTTATCCTTTATATAAATATTCCAGCTTAACAACTTAACAGATATTAGATCACAATTCAAAGTGTTACAAAACTGCAAAATGAAATAGTGTTAAAACGGGTTTTTTTTCTCTTGAGTTACTATACTAAGTCTATAATAAATTATTAAATACCACTCTTTTTCTGGAGTTGAAATTCCATTTTCTGTAAATGCCCTATCTGTAAGAGAATCCTTAGTGTCAAGCAAAATCAAGAGTTTATTCATCAATTGGATTGATGGAAGGAAATAAGGGCACTATAGGTAACTCAAACAGCAAAGAACTCCAAAGTCTTACTTTGTGTTATTTTAACCTAACTTTCAGGAAGCTTACAGTAACATTAAGATGAACAACTATGTTCTGGAGCACATACACTAACTGGTATAAGGATGGAAAAAATCTAGTACTCATCAGACAATAAAGATCATACTTGGGGATTCAAAAAAGGCCTAGTTTTATATACAAAACTAGGCTTTCTTGGGGCTCCAGGGGGCTCAGTCAGTTAAGCATCTGCCTTCAGCTCAGGTCATGATCCCAGGGTCCTGAGATCGAGTCCGACATCAGGCTCCCAGGTCAGTGGGGAGTCTCCTTCCTCTCCTCCTCACTTATGCTCTCTCTCTCTCAAATAAATAAATAAATCTTTAAAAAACAAAACAAAACTAGGCTTTCTTACAAAAGCAAAAATGATGAGATTTTTGAGTTCTTTGTAATAAGCACACAAAGTAATGCACAAAATAAATAAGAAAAGGCCATCAATTAACACACTTTAAAATGGCATTGTGGGCACCTGGGTGGCTCAGCTGGTTAAGCATCTGACTCTTGATTTCCTCTCAGGTCATGTTCTCAGGGTTGTGAGACTGAGCCCTGTATTGGTCTCTGCGCTCAGCGGGGAGTCTGCTTGAGATTCTCCCTCTCCCTCTGCCCCTCCCCCACAACCCCATGCTCACTTGCACTCCCCCTAAAATATCTCTAAAAAAAATGACATTTAACATGACATTACCTCAGATGCTTTCCGCTTCATTTCCTTGCATGTTGTGTCACATTCTATTGAAATCTGATTTTCACGTACTTTGCTGCACTGTAATTCCTACAAATAACATTTTTTTAAAATTTGATTTTAAAAGATTTTTCCCTCAGAGTCCTAACTGTATGCCATTTAAAAAAACCAAAACATCTGAGAGCTTAAGGTTATGCATATTATTTAAAAGTCATGTGCATGAATATTTAATGATGACATGGTTATAACCATTTAAATGTCTTGATTCAAAAAGTGATCATTCCTTTACTTCCTCCTAACTGGAAAGAAGTGGATATCATAAAATTAAATTATTTACTAAGAGTCACTATCAACTTAGCTTCAATCTCCTTTTCATTCTTTATTGTTTGGTGCTATAAAATGCTCTAGAGCAGCGCCACCCAACACAGCTTTCTGAGGCAATGAAAGTGTCCTACATCTGTGCTATCCAATGAAGGAACACTAACTACACATGACTACTGAAAACTCAAAATGTGGCCAGTGAAATCGAGGAAGTGAATGTTTACTATTGCACACTGATTCATTAAAATTCAAGTTTAAGTAGCCGTATGTGTATATGTGCCGACAGGTACAAGCAAATGCGCTCAATGTCATTAATTGCCAGGGAAATGCAAATCTAAACCACAATGAGATAATCAACCCACAAATGTTAGAATAACTATAATTGAAAAGCCAATAGATAACAAGTGTTGACAAGAATATAGGGAAAAAAAAGAAATCTTGTATAGTGTTAGGTGGGAATATAAATTGTTACCGCCAGTATGAAAAAGTGTGGGGGCTTCTTAAAAAAATTTCAGATCTAGTAGTAGAGGTTGTAGCAGTCTTGCTCCCAGATATATATCCAGGAAATGAGAAGAGTAGCTAAGAAATATCTGTGCTCCAATGTTCACTGCATCATTATTCACAATAGCCAAGAAAGGGAAACAAGCTCTGTGTCCAACAATGGATAAATGGATGAAGAAAATGTGATCTGCCCACCGATCTACCTACAATGGAATATTATTTAGCCATAAAAAGAAGGAAATCCTGCCAGTTAGAAAACATGGATGAACATGGAGACAATCAGGTAAGTAAAATAAGATAGATACAGATATACAAATTCTGTATGATCTTACTAATATGTGGAATCTAAAAAATTAGAACTCAGAAAAGCTAAGAAGAGAATAGAGATTGCTAGGAGCTTAGAGGCAAGGTGAAATGTGGAGAAACTGGTCACTGGGTACAACTTTTCAGTGATAAAATAAGTATGCGCTAAGGAATCTAATATATAGCATGTTGATAATACTATATTACATACTTTAAATTTGCTAAGAGTAGAATGTGTTCTCACCACAAAGAACTGGTAACCAGGCAGTAAATGTTAATTAGCTTGATTGCTATAATCGTTTCACAGTGTGTATGTACAATCATCATGTGTGCATCTTAAATATATAAAATTTCTCTCAACTGTGCATCAATAAGGCTAAAAAATATCCAAGTAAATAAACAGTCATATGTGGTTAATGGCTACCAACTCATAAAGTTCTAGAGAATTTTCTGGAGAGCTACAAATTTTCCTCTAAACCATTTAATTTTTTTAAAAGTTGTAAAATTTTGAAAATTGGTCTAAAGCTTATTTTGCACTTCAGTGCCTCCTTAATGAAACAATAAAAATCTAATCTACTCTTTTCTTGATGATGTGACATCAATCCTATAATCAATTTGTAAACTACTCAAATAAGTAGTCCTTATTTTAAAGTCTTAGAATTTGCTTTTGTAGATGTTTTATCAACCTATTTTTGCTGCCAGATATTACTTTTGCTCTAAGTGTACCTATTTGTATCAATTTCTCCTTTCTTACCACACTCTCAGATACTAATTTTTTTAGTTTAAATTTATCAGAGTTAAGATATATGATCATCAAATCCTATGAGCAAAGCACATATACTTTAGTGAAAACACTTAATGGCATGGAATTTTATTACTTAGGGTTTTTTTTCCCCCACTTTAATTCTTCATTTTTGGCTGAGATTGTGACAAACAGTCCTTCAAGGATAGTCCAGACAAAGGAACAATAACATATAAACATTAAAGACAAAAATAAATATTCTGTTTATAGATATTAAGTCTAACAGCCTGGAAGAGGGATCCCACCTTTCCTCATTCAAAAGGTACTTATAGAACACCTATTACATGCAAAGCACTGTGCCACGGACAGGGGATACAATAAGAAAAACAATATAAGAACATGGTAAGTAGTAAGCAAATATTAATAGTAGCTATTATTTATTAAACATAACAATCATTATACTAAATGTTACGTAAGCATTACCTCTTTCATTCCTCTCAATAAATCTATGTATGAACTCTATTTTATGGATGAGAAAACAAGGATACAGACATCCCTAGAATCACAAAGCTTTTAGTCATGAACTTAGAATAAAGAAAACCAATGAGAAACAGCATCTATGTCTTCCCAAGAGAGTCAGGGGAAGGAAGACCTCCCCAAACAAGGAAATGCATGCATTGTGTACTAGCAGGGTTCTAGTAAACCTAACAGTAAAGGGGGAAAAACTGCATTTTACAGAAAAGAATGTCTACATTGCCACAGAATAAAGGGGAGTACAGCATATATGTTAGGGCACTTAAGTAACAGAATCACAGAGATGACTGCTAGAGGATGAGAGCAGAGACAAGCAGACAAGGGTACCATCACAGATTCCCTTGAATGCCCAGTCTATATGTGCATATATGTTTCTTTTTTTTTTTAAGATTTTATTTATTCATTTCACAGAAAGAGAGATCACAAGTAGGCAGAGAGGCAGGCAGAGAGAGAGGAGGAACATGCTCCCTGCTGAGCAGAGAGCCTGATGTGGGCCTCGATCCCAGGACCCTGAGATCATGACCTGAGCTGAAGGTAGACGCTTTAACCCACTGAGCCACCCAGGCGCCCACATACATGTTTCTTTTAAATGCATATTTCTCCCCATAAGTGATGAAGAACCACTGAAGAACTTAGATTAGGGAAGTAATATGCTTGGAAGCAAGAAAATCTGTTGTGCAGCTGTTCACAAAGTCTAAGAATGAGCCATTGCCAAAGTTCTAGTGGGTGGCGAACTGCACTTGGACAGTAACATGAGATGAGAGAAAATTTGAGAGATATCTCAGATTAAAAGTGGCTTGACTAAGCACTGATTTCACATAAAGATGGTCCAATTCAGGGGAATCTGGGGGGCTCAGTCAGTTGAGCCCTTGGCTCGGGTCATGGTCCCAGAGTCCTGAGATTTGAGTCTTGTGTTAGGCTTCCTGCTCAGCCCTCTTCCTTTCCACCTGCACATGGTCTCTCTCGCTCTCTCAGATAAATAAATAAAATCTTTAAAAAAAAAAAAAAAAAAAAAGATGATCCAATTTAAATATTTAAAACCTGTGTATTCAACTCCAGAAGAGGTCAGGCCTATACATTTCATATCAAATGTTACCTAGCCCAGGAAGTGATAGTAGGAGCTGTGAAAATAAATGAAAAGCAAAGATCCTCAGTAAAAGCTAAAGATTCTCAATAAGTATTTGTTGGATGGATGAATACAAGAGAGAATTTAAAGAAAAGAAAAAGACTAGCTTTCGGGGAAGACTATAAGAACATGAAGAAAAAAAGGAGTTGCAACTTGAACCAAGACAGCAAAAATCAGATATCAACAGTGTGAACAGAGAAGTCAAGGAAAAGGAGAACTGACAACAAACGACTCAGCCACCGACATGGGAGAACACCGAGCCTTCCTTTGTATGCTTAGATGAACAGTGTGCAGTTTGCCTCCGCCAAGCTTTCCAATCTCTAGTTTTGCCCTTTTAATTCTCCATTACCACTATTTTATCGTAAAATGAGTTCTCTCCAAGTTTGTTATTTTCTAATTTTATAAGTCTATGGATGTGAAGTCTCTTTAGGGCTGCTTTCACAACTTGATACTGATGGCAAAAATTACTTCATTAACAAAAGCAACAAAGGTTAATTCCAGATCATTTCTTAAGCCATGAAACTCACTTTATTACTCACATTGTGTTCCTTGTACAAGGACCTCAAATCTCAGGCATATTGATTCTATCCAAAAAGGGCACTGAACTTGATTCCAATACAAGACAAAGTTTTTTTATGAATAAATTACAGAAAACTACATTGCCAAACAAAGCTGATTTTTAAATTATTTACAGAAATAGATAGGCTAATAATAAATTGATTCTAAAAAGTAAGACTTTAAAATTCAAAAGGCAAAAAGCCAAAGAACTACCAAACACAAAGAAAATTTTTACATAAAAAGTATTTTCAATAATTTAAAATATTTACCTTTTTTATTCTTTTACAAGGACATCTAAGTTTTACCTTCTGGTTGCAATTAAAGGGACATTCACCAGGATGACACATCTCTTTGCATCTGTGACCACAAGGAAGCTAAAATAAAACCAAAATAAGGCAATTACATATTTGCATTCTAGTCAGACTCTGAAAACTCCCCTTCCTCCAACAACTATTTTAAGAGAGAGCCTATTACAATAGGCTAGAGGCACTGGCCGGAATGAAGGTGGGAATGAAGTCGAGGACACAAAGACTTGAAACTGCCCTGTGAGGCATATTGAGCTTATTAAGCAGTGTTCGGGGCCAGACAATCATCTCATATTTCAACTTTTGTCTTTTAGATACAAATTACTTTAGGTACAGAGACGTTAAATAATCTCCCCGATTCCACTCCAAGAGTGTATCTTACAACACTACTGTGGCTAGTTACAGCCATGTGATTATGTTCTGGCCAATGGAAAGTAAACTTAAAGGATTTCAAGAGCACACATCCATGTTCTTCCCTTCTCAGTGTGTTTTAAATGATGACATTTAGAGGAATAGTGGAAAACATGTGTCAAAGAAAAGCAGAGTTGTCTGACTTACTTGGGTTCCTGAATGAATACCTGGAGCACAGTGACAACACATCTACCTTCCCTGTAGGGTTATATGAGAAAGAAAACTTCCTTGTCCTTAAGGTACTATATGGCAATACAACTGCTTTGCCTTTTAATCTAAATCATTTCTTTTTGTCACTATATATCAAAACATACAGGTAGCCAAACCAACTCAGTAACTGCCATGATGTCTACATGCTCCTTGTCTTTACTTATTTACTATCTTCTTATCCCAGTCAAGCTTTCAGATGAAACATTCTGACCTTCTTTGTATTCAAATTTTATCCAAACTTCAAGAAATGGCTAAAATCACCACAGAAGCATGATAGGAGTTTGCCAATATTTCTACAAATAATAGTAATGATGTAAGAAATATATTTCTAAACTACTGTGACACTGTTTGTATGGTCTTAAACTTTGAAAAAAAAATGTTTAGACACCTCACAGATATCTGTCTCTCCAACCAGACTGGCAATGAAAGACTGGTTAAATTCCAAAGTTAGGCTGTCTGGAACTGAAGCCCAGCTTTCCAGTTTACCAACTGTGAAAACCTGGGCAAGTCCCCTAACTTTTCTGTGCCTCACGTATAAAACTAAGAGTAACAGAATTTTGTATAATTGTTGCAAGGATTAAATGTGCTCAATATATTTAGCTATTATAATAAAATATTTAGCTATATAAAATAAGTTAGCTGAGGGCAATGGTCTTCTATTTCTTTGTATCTCTTATACTTATGAACAAAGACACCTTATAAATAGTGGACACCTTAATAAACATTTGAATTCTCCAACTTTTGATCTTTATGATTCAGCATACTGATCCTTCCAACTATTAAATCTACTCACTTTAAAAAAATTCACAAGTTTTTCCATTGCCTTTAGTGTCTCTCTAGTGTGCAATTAGATTTCTGGTTAATTTTTAACTGAGGCACTCATACCAAAACTAAATTTGGACACTCAGACTACATTTTCATTAATCCCATTGTAGGGCTAAGCTGCTGGAGAAAGTAACACACTAGCACTTCTGGACCACTTCAGTAGGCCCCGAACACTGCTTAATAAGCTCAATATGCCTCACTGGGCAGTTTCAAGTCTGTCTCCTCCATTTCATTTCCACCTTCATTCCTGCCAGGGCCTCTAGCCTGACTTCATGAAGAAGACAAACATTTGCATCAGCTGACCACCTGGCCTCTCTTCCTCCCACGACATGTCTCTATAGCCTCTTGTTCTTTCTTTAATCCGTGAGGTAATTACACCAGTCATCTTCTCTAAAAGTAACTAACCACTCTACTTTCAGTAATTCTAAAGGGGAAAGTCAATAGGGAAGCCTGTCACAAATCAATAAAGATCTTTCTGAATTACACAGAATCATAGCTATAATGCTCTATCTCTTGAGTGTGTTGGGGGTTGATGAAAAGCTAAAAACCACGGGTCTGGATGTTATATCTTTCTGCGTCCTAAAAGACCTCATGGTCACTCTTCACAATTTCACTACCATCTTGAAAGTCTCTCTTGTCTCTGGCTGGATCTTCTACCTTTAAAATGTATCTCTTTTCTCTGAATACTGCATTTGATCCCCTTATCCTATCTAACAATTCTTCCATGAATCTCCATGCGCTTCACACTTCATTGCTGGTTAGAAGATACAGAAGACATAAGTTGGAATGGCTCATCACATTTTTCTCATGGCCCTGTCTATGTTATCCATTCTAGTCTCCCGTCTGTCACTACCTAAATCAAGGGAGTCCCTCAACCTGAAGGGACCAAACAGATTTTCTCTTCAGATAATGAGAAAACTAAAAAGAAAAAGGCAGTGGTCTAAACAGTCATCTCAGTACAGAGCCCCCTGAGCTCCTGCTGGAAAGGCCCTGGGGGCTGCCCAGATCCTGTCCTTCCCAAAGTTTGCTGTACAGCATTTCCTTCAGAGTCTATGAACTCGTCCCCAGTATCTGCCAAATGTATCTCTTTTTTGTGATAAGTTAATGAAACTGATTACTCTAGCTTGTAAGGAAAAAAACTCATCCAGAAGGATACTGTGCTAGTATCCAATATGTGTCCCACAAACAAAAGTAATGCCATTAATCCTGAAAAAGTATTAAAATCACTAGTAATCAGGACAATGTAAATTAAAATCATGAGATGTCGCAAGACTGGCAAAAATTTAAAACACTCACAGTACCAAGTGTTGGCAAGGATATGCCACGACAGGAACTTTAAAATACTGATGGTAAATTAGAAAATTAACTGATATTAAGTTGGACAACAATTTTGGGAAAAAATATGACATTAAGTTGAAATTATACATTTCCTATGACCAAGTAATGGCACCACTATATGCTTAGAGAAATCTATACGTACATATATTAGAATGCACAAACAAAAATGTTCATAACAATATTTTGGAACTGGAAACAAACTCATAAAATATGAGTCTGGAATTGGAAACAATTCAAATATATACCCATAATAAAGCAAATACAATAAATAGTATACTCGTACAATGGGAATAAGACTGTAGCCACATGCAATAAACATGACGAACATAATGGAGAGCAAACTAAGGTCACAAAAGTTCATACTTTTGAACTTTAAATACAAAATTAAGCAGAAAATATTGTTTCCAGATACAAATATAGGTAGTAAAAACCATAAATAACAGCAAGGGAACAATCACTATAAAGAGCAAATGGAGATAAGATATAGGACAGAAGCGGGGAACCACAGCCAGACCAGGACTTTGGTAGACTTTTGAGATACAGCAATACTGTATTTTTTGACCTGGGTGGAGTTATATGGTGTTGACTTTTTAACTATTTGTTAAGTTGTCCATGTTTATGTATTATGTACTTTGGAGTAGGTAGTAATTTCACTGTTTAAAAACACCAGATGTGTAAGGACGTGTTATCTCAAAAGCCAGTTTATATTCTGAAAGAGCTGAAAAGCAGTTCCAAAGGAAGTTGATGAAAATGCCTAATATATAATGAGTGTATCTTCATTACAGACTTCACACTAAAAAATAGAGGTTTTTCTAAAACATCTAACCTTGATATCCCTTTAAAGATGAGATGTCCCACTCTTTCCACTCAAAGCAGGATGGTTTCCTTCTACTCTGTTCAGTCCTTAATATCATTCTGCTAATACCTGTATAGGTCATTTAAATGCCTTACACATAACCAATACTGCCTAGTACAAAATATTCCATTTTAATCCCAATTTAAAAAGCTCTTTAAAAATAAAGAAAGCTTGCAAAACTATTTATGGATACTGTTTATGGATAAATACCTATCCCATCATCACCATAGCTAGCACATTTATAGCACTCACTACAGTTTTGCTATTTACATGTTCTTAACTCATTAACACTCAGCACTTAGAAGTGAGCATTATTGCCCTCATTTTATACATGAACAATTTGAGTTAAAGATACATTACTTAATTTGCTCAAGTAAAAAACAGAAAAGCTTCACAAGGATGATAAAACCAAATTCAGAAATAATTTTTAAAAAGAGAATTATATATGTGGGGCACAGTTTAGAGGTACAGTTCTTCATGGTATCTTTATATTTTCTTTTTGTTAAATTCAAACCAGTCCAGAAGATATAGGGAGTATATATGAGAGAACCAGTGGAGCTAAAAGGATATGTCTACACCCGTTCTACAGTTCAGTTTCATACACATTCAATAAACATTTACCAATTGCCTAATGTATACAACAGGGAACAAGGGATACAAGGGTAAACATGATGTAGTCCCTGCCCCCAAGAAATCTACAGTATGGGGAAGGGAAGAAAAAGGGAGGAGAAAGTAAACAAGAATTTATCAGTACATCAGGGTTTATCATAATCCCATACCTTAACTCCAAGTACAAAATATCTACTGCAGATTCAAAGTGACACAGTTCTTGGTTGATCCTAAGTATGACTTGATTCCGTAGCTTAGTGAATCTCAAAACTGTGATGCTAGACCAACAATATCACTATTATATATATGATTACAAATGCAAATTCTTGGGCCCCTACTCCAGGCCCTCAAAATCAGAAACTCTAGGTCAGGGCCCATTAATCTGTTTTAAGAAGCCCTTGAACTGGTTAAGAATTACTACTGTAGCCTTACCTATGTCCAGAGGCCATAAACTAGAATAAGTTCTATTAGACACCAGGATATTCACCTGTCCACTCTTAGACTGTTTCAAACTATAATAGCTATTTGGATTGTTCCCCAACTAAGGCTATTAATTTCAAGAGAGCCCAAGGAGACTCTAGCAATACTAGGGGTTCCAGACTGGCCTAGAATCCAAAAAACATGAGCATGAAAAACAAATTTTTAAGTAAACAGTGATCACTCATCTTGTCCCACCAAATGTCATAACATTATCACAACTGAATCATAACCAAGGAAATGTTAAACTGCAAATTAGCAATCCCTAATTTTAACTTTGTTCCTTCTAACTACAATCTCATATCACGTTACTGACTCAGATTAAAAATTTAACATTCTCAACCACTTATAACCTGGAATCTAAATTTGTGCAGAAGAAAATTTATTTTAACAAGCAAAAAGCCAGGATTTGAAGAAGTCAGAAAATTAAATTTGAAATATCCCAATGCCCTTAGTTTCATTTATATAACAGGGACTGGGTTATTAAAATAATCATTTATTGCTTAAAATGGTTTTTTTTATAATTTTACATGACTTTAAAAATACTCAAGTTCAATTTCTCCAATAGTTCTTAAACAGAAATCAATAAAAGCATCCAAAGTTTTAGATAAAAGGAAATATTGTTAACAAAAAGGCATACCATGCACTTAATTTCTGTTTTTATTTACCAAAGAGAATGACTACTATATTTAAGTTTGTTGTCATCTCTCCCTGACTCTAAAGAGGATGAGAAACAGAAAAGTGCATATAGACAAAGAATTAAAAGTGGTACTATGAGTATACCTATAAATCAAAAGGATTCCTTTATAAGTGTCCAATCAAATCAGTAACTGCCACTGCCATACCTCCAACAACAAAAGGGGAATACTTGAACTTTTAAACTGACCAGTTATAAACAAACAAACAAATAAACCGACCAATTACAGATAGATCACTTTAGTTTCTCAAATTATCACCAAGATAAATCACCATGAGTTTTTACCTTTATACTCTGAACAAGTTTTCTGAACTATTTTTGACACTTTCAGTACTAATACAATGCATATATAAGCATCAGAATCTCTAAAAATAAGCTATATATAATGCTTTATATTCAAGATAATGAACTTTAAAGTTCATATACACACACAAATATGCCTTTTAAATAACCTACTATGGATTTACTGTCTAACTGCCTATCACACAGTTCTTCATCTATTTGTATTGTAAGGGGGGGTGGGGCAGAGTAAGCATTAAGTCAATATTTTATCATATCAAGTACATAAGCTAGGTTTAAAACTGCTTTTTGAAAAAAAAAAATCTTCAAAGGGTCATTCCTAGTTCTAATACTCCAAAATTTCATAAAGAGAATCTACAGTTAGTATGTATTACAATTTTACAGACCTCAATCCCATTTTCCTCTCTGGACCCACATTTCTAGCAGGTTCAGAAAAGACCCAAAATAAGAATACCAAGAAGAAAAAATCCAAGAAAAACAAGGCCTAGGAAATACAACTTAAAAGGTTCTATTAAAGCTTACCTCTTTAGGACACTGATTTTTGCAACAACTAAGGAGGTTCTTTTCATTTACATCAGCTGTTGTTATTTTTCTAAAAATAAGAGGAAGTTCAGATGACATTCAAACCAAAGTCCATTTTATAGTATAACGTCTCTAAAAATAATTTAAAACATATCCATAAAATTGTCTTATTTCAGTTTTTCTTGAAAAATATTCTAATTGTGTATCATCTGTAACAACTGTCTTCAAATTACTTACCTGGTCTGATTACTGAAACCTTCCAGCCCTTTCTCTATTACCAACATATTAAATGTCAAAAGGGCAATCCCTGCAAAAAGGAAGTATAAAACACACACAAAATATCATCTGTGCCTAGCCTTTAATAGTTTCTGCTATTAAGGGGTGCCTGGGTAGCTCAGTCCCTTAAGCATTTGACTCTTGATTTCGGTTATGATAGGTAAAGGAATCAAGTCTCAAGTGGGGCTCCACGCTCAGCCCAAAGTCTGCTGGAAATTCTCTCTCCTTCTGTCCCTTCCCCCACTTGCTCTTATGTACACTTTCTCTCTCACAAATAAATGGGTAAAATCTTAAAAAAAAAAAAACCAAAACTATTATCTTCCTCTGTAGAGCAATGATTATTCCTAACTATCATCTTCCTAAAGCTTCTACAAAAAAATTAAAAAGTAATGGCTCAATATGTTACTTAAAAACTGACACTGAGGGGCGCCTGGGTGGCTCAGTTGGTTAAGCGACTGCCTTTGGCTCAGGTCATGATCCTGGAGACCTGGGATCGAGCCCCACATCGGGCTCCCTGCTTGGCGGGAGGCCTGCTTCTCCCTCTCTCACTCCCCCTACTTGTATTCCCTCTCTAGCTGTGTTTCTCTCTATCAAATAAATAAATAAAATCTTAAAAAAAAAAACAAAACTGACACTGAGAAAATACTCACCCACATTTTTTTTTAAGTTTTTATTTAAATTCCAATTAGTTACATAAACTGTAATATTAGTTTCTGGTATACAATATTATGATCCTACACTTTCATACATCACTGGATGCTCGCTTATCACAAGTGCCCTCCTTAATCCCCATCACCTATTTCACCCATCCCCCCTCCCACCTCTCCTCTGGTAACCATCAGTTTGTTCTCTACAGTTAAGAGTCTGTTTCTTAAGAGGTTTGCCTCTCTCTTTTCTTCCCCGTGCTTATTTGTTTTGTTTCTTAAAGAATAACAACAAAAAAATTACTTCGAATTGAAAAATTTAGTAAGCTTATTTTAGGAGAGCTTTTTAAATTGTTTCTGTAAGCTACCAATGTTAGAAAGAGATTTATTTTTAGATTTGATCATTTTAGATTAGTCTGTGTGCTTTTCTATCTGACCTGGTGGGTAATTCGAGAAAAATCACAAACACGAAGAAATAAAACTACTTTCTCACAGATAGCTGAATATAACTACAATAGACACTACATAAGTCAGTAACTAGTGACACCCTTAAAATCCCTACCACATGTAGATCACTACTCTCTTCCCATTACCTTTCTTCTACTTTTGACTTTTTTTTCCTGCTTTATTTCCCTTTATTAGATATAACTGCCAAAATATACCAAAAGTTTAGCCCAACTAATGTAAAAACTATTAAGTATATGTATAAATTACCATAATGTACTCTAAGGTAACATATGCAATTTTCTTAGCAAAAATTCATTTAATAGTATCACAAACTTTTTATACTGGCCCTATTAAAAGTCATATATTTTCATTCTTACAAGTATGGTGCTCATCTCTAAACTTTTTTTAAGATTTTATTTACTTGACAGAGAGAGAGAGAGTGGGTGCAAAAGCAGGGGGACTGGAAGAGGAAGAAGCAGGCTCCCCATTGAGCAAGTAGCCTGATGCAGTATTTGGGGCTAGATCCCAGGACCCTGAGATCATGACCTAAGCTGAAGGCAGACGCTTAACCAATTCAGCCACCCGGGCACCCCAGCTCACCTCTGAACTTAAGACTTAATAATATTGGGGCACCTGGGTGGCTCAGTCATTAAGCATCTGCCTTTGGCTCAGGTCCTGATCCCAGGGTCCTAGGCTTTCTCGGATCAAGCCCAGCTTCGGGCTAACTACTCAGCGGTAACCTGCTTTCCCTCTCCCACTCCCCCTGCTTGTGTTCCCTCTCTGGTTGTCTGTCTCTCTGTGTCAAATAAATAAAATCTTTAAAAAAAAAAGACCTAATATCATTTTGTTGTCACTTTATAATTAAGGGATAAACTAATTTTCCAACACCAGCATCTTTTGTAACTAATTTCTACAGAAGAAATTACATGAAGCAGAAAAGGACTAAAAAAATTAAAAAATGAAATAACTCACTGAATTGAAAGTAAATGAAGTTATCATAATGAATACTAAGCCTAAAGAAGTCTCTGAAAAAAAAGCACACTTCATGTTTTTGGAGGGCTTTTATTAAGGTCTGATACAGAACAATAATGTACATATTTAAAGTGGAAAATTTGATAAGACTTGATTTATGTTTACACCCATGAAACCATCACCACAATCAAGATAATGGACATACCCATCACTCTCAAAAATTTCCTGTGTCCCTTTGGAATCTCTTTATATTGCCCATCACCTGATAGGCAACCACTGATATGCTTTCTGTTACATGGATTAACTTCCATTTTTAAGAATTTCACATAATCAAATCATAAAGCATTAGTCTTTCTGTTTGGCTTCTTTCATTTAAATCTTGAGATTTCACATTTTGAAATTCATGCATGATTTGGAAATAACAATAGTTTATTTTTATTGCTGAATTTATTCCACTGTATGGATATACTATCATTTGTTATTCACCTGTTGTTGGATGTCTGGATTATTTCCAGTTCTGGGTTATCTCATATAAAAATATTATGAACATTCATGTAAGCAAAAAAAAAAATCTTTATATGGACATACATTTCACTTGTCTTAGTTAAGTACCTAGGAACAGAATGGTTGTGTCATATGGCAGGTAGTCGTTTAACTTTTTAAGAAACTGCTAACCCTTTTTCCAAGTGGCTGTATAATCTTACATTCATATTAGCAGTGTATGAGTTCCAATTCTTCCATACCCTCTCCAAGACTTAATACTATCAGTCTTTTTTCTCTATTTTTTTTGGTCTTTTTAATTTTAGCCATGCTAACAGGTATGTAGTTGTATCTCATTGTGATTTTTTAAGGTTTTTATTTAAATTCTAATTAGTTAACACAGAGTGCAATACTCGTTTCAGGTGTACAGTATAATGATTCAATACTTCCATACAGCAACTGGTGCTCATCACCAGAAGGGCGCTCCTTAATCTCCATCACCTATTTCACCCATCCCCCCTACACTTCCCTTAAGTAACCATCAGTTTGTTCTCTATAGTTAAGAGTCTGTTTCTCGGTTTACCACTCGCTCTTTCCCCCTGCTTTGCTTGTTTTCTATCTTAAATTCCACGTATGAGTGAAATCATGGTATCTGTCTTTGACTTAACTCACTTTGCATAATACTCTCTATCTTCATCCATGTCATTGCAAATGGCAAAATTTCTTCCTTCGTTATGGCTGAGTAACTTTCCATTGTTTAAACATACACACCATCATCCACTCATCAGTTGACAGACACATTTGGGCTGTTTCTATAATTTAGCTATTGTAGAACACCCATAAACAGGGTGCGTGTATGTCTTCAAATTAGTATTCTTGTATTCTTTGGGTAAATACTAGTAGTGCAACTAACTGCAGGATCGTAGGGCAATTCTATTCTTAATGTTTTGAGGATACTCTGTATTATTTTCCACAGTGGCTAAATCAGCCTGCATTCCCACAAATAGTGCAAGAGTGTTCCCCTTTCTCTGCATCCTCATCAACAACTGTTGTTTCTTGTACTGTTGACTTTAGCCATTCTGACAGATGTGAGATGATATCTCATTATACTTACGGTATCACAGTTTTGGTATGCCTCTCCCTGATAATCAGTGATGTTGATTTGAGCATCTTCTCATGTGTCTGTTGGCCATCTGTAGGTCTTCTTTGGAAAAATATCTATTCATGTCTTTGGCCCATTTTATAATTCAATTATCCATTTTTTAGATGTTGGATTTTAAAAGTTCTCTATATATTTTGGATAGTAACCCTTTTTCAAATATGTCATTTGCAAATATTTTCTCCCATTCCATAGGCTGCCCTTTAGTTGTGTTGATTATTTCCTTCACCGTGCAGAGATTTTTATTTGAATGAAGTCCCAATGGTTTGTTTGCTTTTGTTTCCCTTACCTCAGGAGGCATATTGAGTAAGAAGATGCTACTGCCAATGTCAAAGAAGTTACTGCCTATGTTCTCCTCAAAGATTTTAATGGTTTCCTGTCTCACATTTAGGTCTTTCATCCATTTTGAATTTATTTTTGGTTATGATGTGAGAAAGTGGTCCAGTTTCATTCTTTTGCATGTTGCTGTCGTTTTCCCAATACCATTTGTTGAAGAGACTGTCTTTTTTCCATTGGATATTCTTTTCTGCTTTGTAGAAGATCCCATATACTGGTGGGTTCATTTCTAGGTTTTTCTTTCCCGTTCCCTTGACATGTGATCGATTTTTGCACTAGTATCAAATGGTTTTGGTTCTCACAGCTTTGTAATGTAACTCGAAGTCTGGAATTGTGATGACGCCAGCTTTTTCTTTTTCAAGGTTGTTTTGGCTATTGGGGGTCTTGTGGTTCCATACAGATTTTAGGATTGTTTGCTCTAGCTCTGTGAAAAATGCTGGTGGTGTTTTGATAGTGATTGCATTAAATGTGTAGACTGCTTTGGGTAATAATAGGCATTTTAATAATGTTTGTTCTTCCAATCCATGAGCATGTCATGTCTTTCCATTTCTTTGTGTCATCTTCAATTTCTTTCATCAGTGTTTTATAGTCTTCAGAGTAGTAAATAACCTCCTTGGTTGGGTTTATTCCTAGGCAGCTTATGGTTTTTGGTGCAGTTATAAATGGGACTGATTCCTTGATTTCGCTTTCTGCTGCATCATTATTGCTGTATAGAAATGCAAACAGATTTCTGTACATTGATTTTGTATCCTGTGACTTTATTAAATTCATTTACAGTTCCAGAAGTTTTTTGGTAGAGGCTTTTGGGCTTTCTCTATAGAGTACCATGCCATCTGCAAATAGTCAAGTCTGACTTCTTCCTTGCCAGTTTGGATGCCTTTTATTTCTTTTTGTTGCCTGATTGCTGCGGCTAGGAGTTCCAGTACTATTTTGAATAAAACTGAGGACAGTGGCCCTCCCTGTCTTGTTCCTGACCACAGAGGAAAAGTTCTCAGTTTCTCCCCAATGAAAATGGTATCAGCTGTGGGCTTTTCATATATGGCCTTTATCATGTTGAGGTATGTTCCCTGTAAGCCTAGTCACTCTCTCTACAAAACTTCTAAAGCTACAGAAATATTTTATTCTTAAAATTTCAACAGAACAATTTTCATATTTAAAAAGAATAAAATTTGACTTTTCCAATTTAACAAAACATGAGCCTAGAGTCTAAGTGTCAAAAACAAATTTAAGTTAATATAAACAGGCATTTTCAAAAGGTACTTCTGTTCAAAGAATCAGAAACAGAGTCATAGTTCCAAATTTACCTTCAGTAAAATACACTTACACAGAGCCCACTTTACAAACTGAGGAAGTTAGTAAATTATGTTAGATCATGATTAAGTAGAAAGAAATGGGCATTTTTTTCTCTCCACATAACCCACAAGCAAAAACATGCATTTTATTAAGTGTACATTTTTTTTAAAAGATCTTATTTATTTATTTGACAGAGAGAGAGATTACAAATAGGCAGAGAGGCAAGAGGAAGTAGGCTCCCCATCGAGCAGAGAGTCTGATGCCAGCCTCAATCCCAGGACCCTGAGATCACGACTTGAGCTGAAGGCAGAGGCTTAACACACTGAGTCACCCAGGCGCCCTAAGCATACATTTTTTTTTAAGTAAAGGAAATACAGAAGTCATAGCCTAGGTATGACAAATGCCGTAACAGCTACATTTGTAATAAAAGTCTATAATTTAAAAATTATGTCTCAGTAACTATATGCACTTCAACTTTTCATCCAACAAAATTCTAGTTTGACACTGTTATCTGAGCAATCTGTTATAGGAATGTGTCTATATTTTTTTCCCTTAAAAAATATTAAACAGAATCCCTAAATGAAAAAAAAGCATAACTGTCTTTGAAATCAAGGTTCGGTATGTACAAAGTAAAGTATCCTACATTTCTTTTTTCAGGTCTCTACTGGAAAATCTAAGCTCCTAGCATCTACAATGAATAATGTTCCTTGCAGTACTCTTTATAGGATTCTGAATTATAAAAAGATACTGGTTAAAAATAACTATAGTAAAAAAAGAATATTTCTTTCAGTCCACTTACCTACATTCCACATACAGGCTTGTGATCTTGCAGTGACATTTTATTCTAAGCATCTGAACACAAGGAGGACATTCTCCAGGGTGACATGGCAAAACACATGGATGGGGACAACCCAGAGGCCGTGGTTTAGAGCACCCTTCTTCACAGTGAAGGCATTCTGGGCCAGCCTGATATAAATAAGGAAATAAGGAAATAAATCATCTAAGTACAGAAGTCTAACATTTCTATATATTAAAATTATAAAATTTATGTATGCCAATAAAAGAAAGTACTTTTGCAGCTTTTAGGAATATAGTTAATAAAATAGTATGTGCACGCTTTCACTCTTTTAAAAATGAAAACACACATATTCAAAATGAAGAACAGAAGATTACCATTATGACCACTATTCACAAAGATTTTTATATCTACAAAACTCATTAAATCAAACTACCTCATCTTGAAATTGTACTTAGTTATGAGTAGTCATATTAAAAATGTAAATTACTTCTTAAAGAATAGTCAGTAGCAGAAAAAAAAATATTGTTTTTTCATATTTTATTTATTAATTTAAGAAAGAAAGACACAGAGAGAGCACAAGCAGGAGGGAGAAGCTACAGAGGCAGAGGGAGAAGCAGGTTCCATGCTGAACATGGAGCCAGATGCGGGCCTGGATCCTAGCATCTTGGGATCATGACCGGAGCCAAAGGCAGACACTTAACTGAACCACCCAGGCGCCCCAAAATAAAACATTGCTAATTCATTTCCACCCAACAAACATGATCACCATCAAACTAAAGAAATTAACATTCTGTTACTACATAAATGAAAATTCCCTAGGCACACAATGTTCTACAGACACTGCTCTCACCTTGCCAAAGAGAAACATGCACAGAGGGGAAATAGGAGAATGACCAGCAGTTTATGTTTTAATGTACTTCAATGAACCAAAATTACATTACATTTATAAATAAATGTACTTCAGCGTAACTAAACAAAGCACCTCTCTGCTCTAGTAATTTAATAATTTTACTACCACCTACCTACTAAAGAAGTTTAAAAATTATTATTGCAGGCTATTATTTTTTTCACATGCCATATGAGATAAAAATAAAAGCTAAAGACATGGATTTTAAGTCTTAAAATTTAAAATTTTTGTTATCATTCCTAAGTATAGCCATGATTACAAAAGAGTGATTATGCCAATGGAGATCTTAGCTATTTTTGACATACAGGATTAAAAAGTGTTTCAATTAGGAAACATTCTTCTACAAATAATTTCTATTTTATATTTTTTAAAGTGTATTAATTTATTCTACACTCTTTCAGCATCATATGCCAGAAATTATTCACACGCTGGGAATATGCAAAATGGGAAAGATCCCTGACCTAAGAAACTTAAATTTAAGTGGGGGAGGTAAAGAACATAATAGAATGTCTTCATAAACACGCTGTAAAAAAGATAAAGCAGGTTAAGAGGGAGTAATAGGAGGAAGAAGGAAGCCTATCTGAAAAAGTTCATGTTTGAACAGAATAAGGGAGAGAACCATAAAAATGCAGAGTCCCAGAGAAAAGAACACTAAGTGCAAAGCCTCTTGACAGAGAACAAATATGGAATATTCAAGAAATAACAAGAACAGAGGTAGAAATGAGCATGAGGGTGATAAGTGAAGAGGCAAGAGAGGTAGTCAGAAGTTAATCATTATAAAGCCTTATAGGCCATCAGAAGGCCATTTGGATTTTATCCTGACAGTAACTAAAAATTACTGATGAGTTTTGAGCAGGGAGATGACACACCTAACTTACATTTTTTTTTTTAACCTACATTTTTAAATGATGAAACTAGCTGACGCAGTAAGGTGAAAGAGGGAGTAGAGAAGCTGGCTGGGAGAATCGTACAGACATCTCTAGGTAAGAGATGATGGTGGCCTCGATGAGAGGGTCATAAGAAATGGTCAGAGTCAGGGATGTACTTTGAAGATAAGCCGACAAGGTGTGTTGTGAGACAAGGACAATGAAGAAAGAAATCAAGAACCGTTCCTTTCTTTAATCTGCAGAACTGGGTAAAACTGGGAATACAACTTTCTGAAATGAGAAAGACTAGGAGAAAAAGAGGCAATGAATCTCAAAATATGGAAATATAACCAAAGATGACACATAGTCTGTTTCACTTATTTTTTCCCGGCTCTGTGGTACACCTGCAATAATCTCTCACTTAGATAACACGAATAGAACATACTGTGCTGGGAGTTAAGACAGGGATACTACAACTTTCTTTCTTTCTTTCTACAACTTTCTTTCATTCTTTCTTTCTTTCTTCCTTCCTTCCTTCCTTTTTTTTTTTTAAGATTTTATTTATTTATTTGACAGAGAGAGATCACAAGTAGGCAGAGAGACAGGCAGGGAGAGAGGAGGAAGCAGGCTCCCTGCTGAGCAGAGATGGGGCCTCGATCCCAGGACCCTGAGATCATGACCTGAGCCGAAGGAAGGCAGAGGCTTAAACCCACTGAGCCACCCAGGCACCCTACAGCTTTCTTATTACTATTCTCCTGTTACATGATCATGAACAAGTTATTTGATAACCTTCAGTTTCCTTATCTGCAAAAGAAGAATTATACCGATAGCTCCTTCCTTCCAATTATGAAAAAAAAAAATCACTAAATCTGTACTTACTATCTTCCTGGATCACTTCTAATAGCAAGTTCTATCTTCTAGAAGAAACAACCTTAACTCACAAATACAACAAGCCAAGCTGTCAAATATCTTACACAGTTCTCCTTTAAAAAAAACAAATTTTAACCCAGGAAACAATATTGGGATAATCCACAGTAATTCCCCAATCAGTAATATTAGCTGTTAAAATGAGTTTTTTCTGATTCATGGGACAGGTGGAAATCGAGGGAAGACAGCAATCCTAATTATAAGCAATGAGATGATGAGAGGAAAGCAGAATAAACATTTTGGTTACTATAACAAATTGGAAAATAAATCTTGGTAAGTAAAATTCTTTTTTTCCAATCTTATTAACATATATTTGACATTTTGTAAATTTAAGGTGTTCAACATTTACATATTGTAGTAAGACTGTCACAGTAACAATAATTAGTACCTCTATCACATTACAAAATTATCCCTTGTTTTTAATAGCTGGAATAATTAAGTTCCAATCTCTTAGCGATGTTGATGATTATAACACATTTTTTTAAAATCAATGAAACATCACACATTAGACACATTGCCTTTAGCAGTGACTCTCAAACATTTTTGTGCATAATCAATCACTTGGCAATCATTAAAATACTGAGGTGAGACCTGAGATTTTGCATTTCCAACAAGATTCCAGGTGATGTGCAACACGAAGACACTGTGTAGCAAAGGTTTATCACATACATAATTATATAAGAAATATATGTGCCTATGTGTGATTATGTACATATATTTTCTTTCTTTTTTTATTTTTGGTACAGATTTTTCCCAAAGAGAAAAAACTATCTTCATTATTTCTTTTTTTGGTCATTCAAAAACATTGGTGCCCAGGTTTGCTGGGGGAATACACACTTCATTTGCCATCAGCTTCACACCTTTCCCCAGTTAACCACTGTTCCACCCACTCCAGCCAATGAATTAGACAATAGGGATATATTTGTTGCTAATGGTAGCAATCAGAGGCACTGCCTTTAAGAACAGCCTCCACTGGACTGAGATCTGCCGGTAAGGCCAGGGAAAGAGACCAGAATAGAGATAAGAAGCAAAAGAGTTTTGATTCCAGTCAATTCAATAAACTCTTTTAAATAGCTGCTATGTTGTAGGCCCTGTGCTAGAATTCAAGGTAGAAAATGCATTAGTAATTCCAGAGCCATCTGGGTCAAGAGAGACATATGAGGAGATCTTACCCAGTGGGTCTCAACTGAGATGTTACAGTAAGGAATTTAAAGAGTTTATGAATTATTTCATTTTTAATATATAAATTATAACAACTGCAAAGTTATCCATCAAATAATGTAATTTTCACTCGCACTGCATCAGCCTTCCTTGAGTGGGAGATAAAGATGGACTTGTAAGCTAAATTAAGAAGAACTGCACATAACTTAAAACCCCTATTTTAGTACAGCCATTGCCCATGAAGAATTGATGGTATAATCCAAGATAATTCCCCAAGCAGTGTCATATCAGCTCTTCAAGTGAGTCTTTTTTTTTTCAACTCACTTAATGTTCTGGAAATCCAGAGGAGGAAAGCCATACAGAAGCTATCACTAGTTATAATGGTTTTGATTTATTACATTAGTATGAATTTTCATAATTCCATTATCTTTTTCATTTTATCATAAGTACATTTTTATTAAAGATCAAAGCATGGATTGATGAAAAAATTATAAGCAATACATTTACATGTCTGCACATGAGCTAGAATGATACTATAGAGACTTAGGTTAACATGCTTTACAATCAGGGCGCCTGGGTGGCTCAGTTGGTTAAACGACTGCCTTCGGCTCAGGTCATGATCCCGGAGACCCGAATCGAGTCCCACATCGGGCTCCCTGCTCAGTGGGAAGCCTACTTCTCCCTCTCTCACTCCCCCTGCCTGTGTTCCCTCTCTGGCTGTGTTTCTCTCTGTCAAATAAATAAAATCTTTAAAAAACAACAACAACAACAACAAAAAACATGCTTTACAATCACCAAATCAAAGACCAAAAATAACAATGCAAGTGAAATTTTCAATAACACACAATTCATATTAGTAACTTAAACATTTGTAAATTTAATATTTAATAAAATAAATCTTAAAATTTTTGCTTCTTCCTCATTAAAGATGCTTGCTAATAGTATTATGATTCCCTAAAGAAGGAAAGTCTACAAAAAAATTTTTAAATATTTTTAAAATACATAACTTTTTTTTTTTTTAAGATTTTATTTATTTGACAGAGAGAAACACAGCCAGAGAGGGAACACAAGCAGGGGGAGTGAGAGAGGGAGAAGCAGGCTTCCTGCCGAGCAGGGAGCCTGATGTGGGACTCGATCCCGGGTCTCCAGGATCATGACCTGAGCCGAAGGCAGTCGCTTAACCAACTGAGCCACCCAGGCGCCCCTAAAATACATAATTTTTTATATAATAGAAGTTTATTTTTTATTCACACATCATGTCAAATACAGCCTGACAGGGGACTCTGGCAAATCAATCATTCTGGGACACTGGGGGATGAAGAGTTAGTTTTTAACTGTATCACATGGGACATAACCTCCTCAATCACAGGCGCAGAGAAAAAGTGGAGTGGTTAATGATAAAGATTTTCCTGACTATTCTTGGAGATGAAAAACATTTCCGCCCATATTTTCTTGGACAAAACCTTTCATATGCCTAGGAAATTCGGAAGAGGATTTAACAGAAGTCTTATATTTTACTGCTATTGAAAATAATTTTGTTGTTCTATGTTTCTATATTATTATATGTTGACAATATCATTTAAAATTTGATTAGCTACATTCATTTTTCCTTATTAAATGGCAATTTTAGAGATCTTTCCATGCTTGCTTTCTCATAAGCTTGGTAAAATGCTTTTAGTGAATTTCACACACACATGCCCTACATCTGTCATACTATTTACTTTATTTCCAATGAACGATTAGAAATTTATTAAAATTGTGAATACTGCTTATCACAGGTATTAGGTTTTAAAAAAATCTCTGAGAACAAACGCTCCAGACTAAAGCCAGAGATATAAACGGACAGAAGTGGAAGTGATACTGCTATCTACTACCTAAATACACATAATTTCTGTACTTTTATCATAAAATCAAAGCCTATATACAACACAGTACAGTACAATGAGAGGACATTAAAAGGTTTATTATCATGAGCTAGCACAAAGACAAATACACAAAGCTGTTAAAGTTGGCTGTATTAAGAGAGGCAAGGAAGGAGAAGGGATGAACACAAGAAGGAAGAAAAACGTTCTAACAAAATGGAAAAATATTTATGGCATAATTATTCAAAAAATATTTCAAGCATACTACAAGGACATATACATTCAACCTAAGGAAATTACCTTGTTTTTGCCAGTGCAGGCATCAACTTCAGTTACTTTGTGGCACTCTTTCATACACGTATGATTCTGACAATCTAAGGTTCGTCCACACACTCTCTTACAAGAGTAGGGTCCTACAGCATGGCATGGAAGTGGACTCACCTTAAAAAAAATAAATAAATAAGGAGAAAATTAGCAATACACACAAAACCTTCTGGATCCACGTTTCTGAAAAGACTCTGTTACCACTTAAGAACAAATTTCATAAAGAACACATTTTCATTAATAATTATTTTCAAAATCAATGTAACCTATCAAAAAATCCAAAAAAATGAATGCCAAAAAACAAAACATTCTATTCCTAAGAGGAAAATTCAATATGACAATGCTATAGAGACTACATATACCTAGGCTAAATCCCAAAAGCAACAATGTATTTTAAAAACCAGCAGAGGGGTACCCACATGGCTCAGCTGGTTGAGCATCTGACTCTTCATTTCAGTTCAGGTCATGATCTCAGGCTCCTGGGATCAAACCTGGGTCAGGTTCCCTGCTCAGTGGGGAGTCAGTTTCTCTCCCTCCCCCTCTACCCCTTCCTCCACTACCACACATGAGCTCTCCCTCCCCTGCTTTTAAATAAATAAATCTCTAAAAAAAAAAATTTACAGATAAACTCTTGTACTTTTTAAAGCACTAAAAAAAAAAAAAAAAAAACTTTGACTTTGTCATTTCTAACAATCCTCAATAGAAGAGGCATAGATTATAAGCTCTCCTTAAAATTTGTGCTGTAACTCACCTCATGCTTCCCAAGACATTCTCTGCAAGAAAAAAATGAAAATGTTACAAATTCTTCAAAAAGATTATCTAAAGTAAAGATGCTAAGTCCACTAGTTTCATTAAGGATAAAAAAAAATAAACACATATGGAAATAGCAAGTGATTATAGAAAAACTGCAAAATACAAAGTTAACATACAAAGCCAACTGCTCTTCTATATACCAGCAATGAACAATTGGAATTTGACATTTAAAATATACCACCATTTATATAAGCACAAAAAATGAAAGATACAAATCTAACAAAACATATATGTGATCTATTTGAGCAAAACTACAAAACACTGATGAAAGAAATCAAAAGCAGCCTAAATAAATGATGAGATATCCTATGTTCACTGACAGGAAGGTGAAAATATTGTTAAAATGTTGCTTCTTGGGGCGCCTGGGTGGCTCAGTTGGTTAAGCGACTGCCTTCGGCTCAGGTCACGGTCCCGGAGACCCGAGATCGAGCCCCACATCGGGCTCCCTGCTCGGCAGGAAGCCTGCTTCTCCCTCTCTCACTCCCCCTGCTTGTGTTCCCTCTCTGGCTGTGTTTCTCTCTGTCAAATAAATAAAATCTTTAAAAAAAAATTTTTTTAAAAATGTTGCTTCTTTCCCAACCTGATCTAGATTCAACATAATTCTAATCAAAATCCCAGCAAGTTATTAATAGTGTACCCAACAAACTGATTCTAATGTCTATAGGAAAAACAAAAAACCCAGGATAGCCAATACAGTACTGAAGAACAACAGAGCAGTGACACGACCCAAATTAAAGACATACTAAAAGCTAGAGTGATTAAGATAGGATGGTACTGCTAACAGAGTGGAACAGGACAGAAAGCCCAGAAACAGATCTACATAAATACAGTCGAATGATCTTTGACAAAGGAAAAAGGCCACCAAATAGAGAAGTAATAGTCCTTCCAACAAATGGCTGGCATTGGAATAGACATTGACACAGAAAAAAAAAAAAATCCCAAAAGGCCTTACACCTTTCATAAAAGGTAACTCAAAATGGATCACAGACCTAAATGTGAAGTGTGAAACTATAAACATAGGAGAAAATTTAAGTGACTTGGATTTAATGATGATTTTTTAGATTCAACACCAAAAGCATCATCTCCAAAAGAAAAATGATTAAGCTGGACTTATTAAACCAAAACATCTGCTCTGTGAAAAACACTTAAATGGAAGTGCTAAAGGAAAACACTTAAATGAAAAGTCAGAGACTGGCAGAAAGTATTTGGAAAACAGGTATCTGGTAAAGGGTTTGTATCTAAAATGTAAAAAAAAAGAAAAAATTCTTAAAACTCAATTAAGAAAGCAAACAAAAACAGCCCAATTAAAAAATGGTCAAGATTTGAAGAGAGAACAGACACCTCACCTTCCAAAGAAGACATACAGACAGCAAATAAACATGAAAAGATCCTGAACATCATGTGTCATTAGAAAACCGCCAATTAAAATGAGATGCCACTGTACATCTATTAGGATGACTAAAACCCAAAACGTGGGCAGTAGCACATGCTGGCAAGAATACAAGGCACCGGGCACCCTCAATGCTGATGAGAACTCCACACGGTAGAGTCACTTGGTTAGACTGTTTGGCAGTGTCTTACAAAGCTAAACTAGGCTTACCATATGATCCAGCAAAATCTACACATGAATGTTTACAGCAGACTTCTTCCTAATTGTCAGAATTTGGAAGCAACCAAAACGTCCTTCAATAGGCAAATGAATAAACAAACTGTGGTACATTCATACAATGGAGTATTAGTCAGCAATAAAAAGAAATGAGCTACCAGGACATAAAAAGACACAGAGGAAATTTAAATGTATATTGCTATATGAAATATTCTGAAAAGGCTACAAACTGTATGATTCCAGCTATATGACATTCTGGAAAAGGCAAAACTATAGAGACATTAAAAAGATCAACGGTTACCAGTTACTTGAGGGAGAGGAAGGTGAGGGATGAACAAGTATAACATAGGACATTTTTAGGGCAGTGAAACTATTCTGTATGACATCACAATGGTAAACAGTGGATACGTGAGATCACGCAATCAACACTCAGAACCATCCAACACAAAAAGTAAACCCTAATGTAAACTACAGACTTTAGTTTATAACATTATTCCATATGAGTTCCTCAACTGTCAAAAAAACTGTACTACACTAATGCAAAATGTGGATAACAAGGAAAACTATGTGTAGCTGGATCATATGGGAACTCTGTACTTCCTGTGCAATTTTTCTATAAACCTGAAAGATCATCTTAAAAAGATAAAGTCAATTTTAAAAGAACTCAAAACTAAACATTCCACTTCCCTTTCCAGGAACTGGTTTAGAAACTCTCTTGTGATCTGATTCTGGCCAACGAAGTGTGGAAGGAGTTTCACTATGGGGCTTCTAGAAAAGGCTTCTCACCCGTAAATAAAAGATGATGATGGTAATAAGGCATAAATGGTTACTGTTTTTCTCTTTGGAAACTTCCTATCTGGGTGGGTAGTTGATCAGAAAGCCAAACGACCTGAGGGCAAAGATGACACACTAAGGATAAAGTAGACATCATCTGGCCCATTGGTCAGATGCATTAACCAGCTGAGCCAACCATGGAGCTGCTCTACCTCCAACCTAAGTGTGCAAGGCACAAACGTCGTTATGTCACTTTTTATGTACATTCTCTATAACCTGAAGACAAAGGTACCATAAATGATATGGCACATATGTTCAGAATTCTTTTAACACGTGGACAAATTGCCATTCAAAGTCATGTTGGGGTTAAAAAAATGGTAGATAAGGAACAAGAAGACATGAACATTCTACTCTAAGAAAGAAATTAGACTTCCTGGACAATCCGTGTGACGAGCAATAATTTTAGCGTGTACTTTAAAATAATTTTATTATACACCAACTGAAAAAACATTGTATCAGAATTAGTAGGATCTTGATATATAGGTTTGTCTCCTTTTTAAAACCAAGATAAAATCCACATACCATAAAATTTATACTTTTAAAAAGTACAATTCAGTAGATTTTTGTGGATTTACAAGGTTATGTAACCATGACCAATATTGAGCGTACTTGCATAACCAAGACAGAAACCCTGTAACTATTACAAGTCACTCCGCAGCCTCCCGCAACCACCAACCTACTTTCTGTCTCTATGGATTTGCCTCCAGACATTTCATATAAATAGAATCAAACATTATGTCTGGTTTCCTTCACTTAGAATACTGTTTTCAAGGTTCATCCATGTTATAGCATGTATCAGTAAGTTATGCATTTGTATAGCTGAATGATATTCCATTGCAGGCATACACAATATTTTGTTTATCCATTCATCAGTCAACAAATACTTGTTCTCACTTTCTGGCTATTAATAATAATGCTATTATTGTAATATTTGTGTCTAAATTTTTTTGTGAACATGTATCTTCAATTCTCTCAGGTAGATACCTAATAGTAAACTACCAAACTGCTTTCCAAAGTAGCTGCACCATTTTACATTCCCATCAGCAATGCACAATGGTTCCAACCACTCTCTATCTTCACCAACACTCTGTCTTCTTTATTTTAGCCCTCCTAGTGAGTGTAAAAATGACACTTTACTGTGGTTTTGACTTGCAGTTCCCTAACAACTACTTGAGCATCTTTTCACATGTTTACTGGCCATTTTAAGATCTTTTTCAGAGAAAGGTCTATTCAAAGATTTTGCCCATTTTAAATTGGATTGTCTTTTTGCTTCTCGGTTTAAGAAGTATTTATAGGGCACCTGGGTGGCTCAGTTGGTTAAGCGACTGCCTTCGGCTCAGGTCATGATCCCGGAGACCCGGGCTCGAGCCCCACATCAGACTCCCTGCTCGGCGGGAAGCCTGCTTCTCCCTCTCTCACTCCCCCTGCTTGTGTTCCTTCTCTGGCTGTGTTTCTCTCTGTCAAATAAATAAAATCTTTAAAAAAAAAATAAAGAAGTATTTATATATTTTGGATAATATTCTTACAGGACATATGAATTGTAAACTTTTTCTCCCATTCTGTGGACTGTCTTCAATTTTATTGTGTCCTTGAAGCACAATTAAGAAACTATGCTTGATAATGTCCTCTTACTTTTTCTTTTGTTGCTTATGCTTTAGGTGTCATATATGACGAACCACTGCCTAACCCAAGGACACAAAGAATTACACCTATGTTTTCTTCTAAGAGTGTAAGAGTCTTACTTTTAGATCTTTGATCCACTTTGAGTTAATATTCATAAATGCTGTGAAGTAGAGGTTCAAATTCATTTTTTTCGATATGACTATCCAATCTCTTAGCACCATGTGTTCATGAAACACTCTTCCTCCCACTGAATTGTTTTGACACTCTTGTCAAAAATCAATTGACCATAAACATGGGTTTCTTTCTGGACTCTCAATTCTATTTCACTGATAAATGTCTTTCTCTACACCAATTACCACAGAATACATTTTTTATTTCTTTTTCTAGTCTAATTGCTCTGACTAGCACCTCTAATACAATGTAAACATAAATAGAAGGGGCAAGTCTTGTTCCTGTTCTTAACAAGAAAGCTTTCAGTCTTTCATCACTAAGCATGATTAAGGGTTTTTCACTGATGTCCTTATCAGGTTGAGGGAGATCATTTATCTAAGTTTGCTGAGTGTTTTTATCCAGAAAGTATGTAGGATTTTGTCAAATGTTTTTCGGCACCTATTGATCATCCTTTATTCTTGTGATAAAATATTACTTTGATACTTTGACTTTCATATGTTGAATCAACCTCATATTTCTGTGATATATCCCAGTTGGTCATGAAGTACAACCCTTTTTACATGTTGCTGGATTCAGTTTGTTAGTATTTCGTTTGAAAATGTTTGTATCTATATATAAAAGGGGTATTAATTATAGTTTTCTTTTCTTGTAATGTCTTTTTCTGCTTTAGTATCAAGGAAATACAAGCTTCACTGAATAAGTCAGTAAGTGTCTTCCTAGAATTCACCGGGAAAGTCACTTGTCCTCAGCTTTTTTTTGTGGTAGATTTTTTGGTTACTAGTTTAATCTCTTTACTAGGTATGGGTTTATTCAGATTTTCTACTTCTCTTTGAGTCAGTTTCAGAAGTTTTTGCGTTTCTAAGAATCTGTCCATTCCTTCATGTAAACTGTAACCAAAAGAGGGTAGAAGTGGCTATACTACCATCATAAAAAAACAGACTAAGAAAATACTGTTTATTAGATCCAATAAATATTTTTGGATAAAGACCTCCAAAATTTGTTTTTCCCACTGACATCTTTGTAAATATTATGAATATCCTTATTTTACAAACAGAGAAGATATAGGACTTATTCATGGTAGTAGTTAGCGGGAAGCACAACACTGGACTCAAGAGTTCTTACTCGAAAACACAATGCTTTTGTTTTTGTTTTTTTAAAGATATTATTTATTTGACAGAGAGAAACACAGCCAGAGAGGGAACACAAGCAGGGGGAGTGAGAGAGGGAGAAGCAGGCTTCCCGCCGAGCAGGGAGCCCGATGTGGGACTCGAACCCGGGTCCCCGGGATCATGACCTGAGCCGAAGGCAGTCGCCCAACCAACTGATCCACCCAGGCGCTCCGAAAACACAATGTTTTAATATACATACCCCCAAAGTACTCTCAGCAGCTTATTCCAGTCACATGCAAAGGAAAGCCTTTTAAAATTAATTCTTTAAACCTCTAGTAAACATGACTTAGTAATTCCAGGCAGGTTTTCTACTGTCATAAAATATTTAATCCAATCTAAGATTTTGAGGAAATTAATTTTGAGGAAATTAATAAAATGTTTAATCCAACCTTAAGAATTTTAGGAAGACAGGCATATCTTTTAAGTAATTCTGCAAGACAGACTAAAGAATTCAAAGATAATTGACTACAATTATACATATAATTTAAGTGCCTATGAATTCCCCTCCACTAATCGACAGACTAAAATTACTGTTTGTAAATAGAGCTCCCAACAACACTTTGCCTCTCAACCTGACTGCACAACCAATATATAAAAATATACATTCTACTTAAACTGAGAAGAAAGATGTGGAAGGACAAAATGAGAGTGAGAGCTTTAAGAGGAAATAAGAGGGGCACCTGGGTGGCGCAGTCAAACATCTGCCTCCTGTTCAGGTCATGATCCCAGGGTCCCGGGGTCAAACCCTGCATCGGGCTCCCTGCTCAACAAAAAGCCTGCTTCTCCCTCTCCCACTCCTCTGCTTTTGTTCCCTTTCTCCTGTTTCTCTGTCAAATAAATACATAATATCTTTAAAAATAAATAAAAGGTAATAAGAACTGTCCCTTTAAAAAGGTACCTAAGATATACCAATATTATGTTGTTGTCTACCATTAAGGTAGACAATAGCCTGTTCTCTAATTTTACATTGGTTCCCAGAATTCTGTGCTTCTTTTACTCCTATATTCCATAACCTCTACTCAAAGTATGAACCATTCCGCAATTCATATTACCATAGGGTTTGACTCCTTACAACCCATTCCAGGTCATTTCCTGGGAACACTACTTTCTTTGATTTTCAGTTTTTCCTTCCAGTTTGCCTTACCTACAACTTGGTTTTCCTCTGTCCTCGAGGAGCTTACAGACTAGCATGGGAATCAATCAGGAAAACTAACAGATGATGATCTCTTGGATGAATTATTCTAAGTGTGAGTTGCTATGGAAACTCAGAAGGACATTAAACTCCAGCTGGGGGAAAGACTCAAAAAAAGTATCTAGAGGTTTTCAAGCAGTATGTAAAATGTACTTAGAAAAGAATGAGGCTGAAGACAGAGAGACTGGTTTATGGACCAGGCCTGAAAAAAATGATGAGCTGAACAAAGAAAAAGGGAAAGAGGTAATTTAAGATACTTTGAGCTATGGGAAAAAAAATTTTTTTTTTTTTTTAAACTTCAAATTCTAAAATACTTACGTAGGAATAGGAACTTCACATGGAGGACAAGGTAATGCAGTCTGAATAAATGTTGGCTCAGAAGGCTGTTCCCAAGGGCCTGTAGGCTGGGGCTACAAGAAAATACATAACAATTTAAAGGCAGAGGCATTAAATTATATGGCCAATATAAGAATCTAAGAAAATAGTTCCACATATCCTCTGCTCAAGTAAGTTGAAATTTTTTCAAGTAGCCAATAAATTGTGTTTACTGAAATATTTTATTCTATCTGTATTCTATTAGATTGTTCTCCTCCACACACATTTGATGTTAAAAATTAAGGCAGACTCCAGTTTTTAAATGGCAGAACAAAGACAATGTAGCTTCCTTTACTTATTAGCCAAAAGGGGAATGAGAAACAGAACTATAAAATCCAGCTTCCACCTGCAGAATATAATCTGCATTATTTGTTCACTGTTGTCTCCCTAGCAGGTAGGAGAATGCTTAACACACAGTGTAAGGACTCAATAAATATTCATTGACTAAGTGAATGAATCTTTGAGGAAACTAGAAGGTATCTATAACCCTGAACCACAATATATGAAGACTGCCAAACTCACATGTATCAGGATTATAACATGACTATCACACAATATCTGTTTATCAGTTTCTTGTCTTTTCTATACCACGAGCTTCCTAAAACAAAAGATCAAGTCTTATTTACCTTGTACACCAGCTCCTATCATAATGCTTACCACCCAGTAGGTACTTAATCATTGTTGAATGGCTACGTAAAATTAAGAAAATACGACCCACAGCAATGCACTACCTCTTAATAATATATTCCCTTACCCTGCCAGTTTGCTTTATTAATGCTTGGTCATGACATGGAGCAGGACACAAGTGACCACATTTCTCCAAAACTTTTTGGCAAGGTTGATGACATGGAGGACAAGAGCCAAAGTGACAGCGATGTTTTTCTTGACTTGTATGATGGCAAGTTGGTGGTCGACTAAATCATAAAGTACAATTTTTTAAATTACTTTTGATCACTGAACAATTATATCTAAAGTGCAATTATCTATTTTTGTATCTTCTGATTCCATATAGAACAATACTGTGAATATTAGTATTTTAGAACATTAAAGCAAAATTTAAAATATTAACAATATTTAAAACCAACATGAATTTAAATTTGTAAGACACAAGATGTTAAGTCTGTACAAAACCTCATACTAACCTACATTGCTCTTTGCACTTGGGTGGTCTTGTGGTACGTTCCCTGCCACAGGGCACTGTCACCTTTGTATTGCCACAGTTGCACTTCACGTCTACAGTTTCCGGGCAGGGATAACAACTGCCTGAAAAAAAGATCTGAAACTTAAAAAAAAAATGTCGTTAACTATTCAGATGACAATCAACAATATAATCAATGTGGTATTAGCACTCACACAACTGGATACTCTACAATGAGAATAAAGAAACTACAATGTGAATGAACTTCACACACAACACTGAGCAAAGGAAGCCAAACACAGCGAGTATGAGTCCATTTACATATAACAAATGGGAACATAGACATATACAAACATCTACATATAACATATACATATACAAACTTACATATAACAAATGGGAAAAACGAATCTATACTGTTTGAAATAAGGATGAAGAATACAAGGAGAGTTTCAGAAATACTGGTAATGTTCTGTTTAATCATCAGAGTTTTGGTTACCTGGTTATATTCAGATTGTAAAAATTAATCAAACTATACACTTATTATTTGTATACTTTTCTATATCTACACTGCTAATTCAATTAAAAAGTTTTAGAATTTTCTTTAAAATTTGCTTAAAATTCTATTCTAAATAACAACTTTAACACATCACTCATTTAATCATCACTACACAAGCAAAACAGATTTATGTCTTAGAAAATCTAATGTTATCAATAATCTTTTTGGATTATTTTCATACATACTTCTATTCAAGTACATTATTTTTTTTTAAAGATTTTATTTATTTGACAGACAGAAACACAGCGAGAGGGGGAACACAAGCAGGGGGAGTGAGAGAGAGAAAAGCAGGCCTCCTGTCGAGCAGGGAGCCCGATGTGGGACTCGATCCCAGGTCTCTGGGACCATGACCTGAGCCGAAGGCAGTCGCTCAACCAACTGAGCCACCAGGCGCCCCTCAAGTATATTATTTTTAGATAAATTCCCTAACAAGAGTAATTTCTCTCATCAGGTTATTAACAAAAACAATCAATTTACTATTACTCATGCTTTGTGAAGGACTAATTCTAAACCCTCATTTTAGGTTATAATTCCAAGTATTTCTCTTCTACATATTTCAAAAGGAAGTTATTAGGGTTTCAGTTTTTTTTATCTTCTTTTTTTTACAGGTTGGTAACACACACACACACACACACACACACACACACACACACACACACACAAATGAAAGAAAAAATTTTTTAAACAGGACATAAAATTCTCCCCAAGGCTCTGACATCATCTTCAGGGTTTTCTTCCCACTAGAGTGTTCCCACTAAATAAGGTTCCCCACTAGAAATGAAATAGCAAGAAGGGAATGAACGTCTTCAAATAAGGAGTGAGAATTGTAAAAGATGGCTGCCTATGCGTCAGGACCAAGCAAAATACTGAAGAACAGTTGACCTGATAAGAAACAGACTAATGATGAAAAGTACCCTGGTTAAAGCCTCTTCTAACAGTTTCTAAAAGGAACAGAGGATTCTGATTCAAATAATGAACACAGAATGAGGAAATGAGAGTAAAAAGCAACATAGGAAAAAAATATCTACATATTGTACAAGTTACCAAATTTATGCTTCAGTGTTTTGATAAGTATAATCCAGCGAGGTCTTTTCTTGATGGTAACGCAAGCCAGGTTATCCACATGATCAAACTTTATCTTTCCAAAAGAATGACCAGATGTCATATTTTCTACAAGTTAATAGTGACCTTTAAGTCTGTTCTCATTCAGCATATTATATCATTTTTCACACTTAACAATTTTCATTCACCTTCTGCAATTCAAAACAGGAACTTATCAGACATAACACCTTTCTGCCACTCTAAACTACAGCATCACTTTTCCTTTTTTGAAAATTAAATCTTGAGAAAAATAAGGGATAACTTCTTTGAAGTCTTCCTACCAATCAACATAATTTGTTACAGATTTCTGTACAACCTGACAAATAAAGTAGCTTCAATAATGGTTTTAAAATGAAAAAGCAGCACACAGAATGCAACTCCAGTGACCAGTGGGTCAACAGACAAAATGGGCACTCCTCCACCATAAACACACGTGAACTTGAGCTTTAAGAACTGTAAGTCAAACTTTCAGACATGCACAGTGCAAATGTGCAGTTTGCATCCTTTTCCTATGAGATACAGTATACCCTTGATCATGAAGGTGTCTCAAATTTTGGAAAACAGTATGAAAATAATGGTTCTGTGTATCTTACATAACTGTGGACCAAATGGTGAAAGCTGCACAATGCATCTTCTATATACCTTCCATTAAGCTACATTTTGTTAGGGGCTAAAAAGTTTTTTAAAAAAAAAAAAAAAAGGAAAGAAAAAAATACTCTGCCAAAAAAAAAAAATTTAGACCTTGATCTGATCAAATATCCTACTAATAATTTATAGGAAATATAAGAGTAAACATCAAATAATACCACAGAGACGCAATCTGTAAAATGCAGACTCTGTGACTAAATAAAGCAACTTCATTCCTTAAATAAGAGACAAGGGGGAAAAAAAAGGAGACAAAGGAAAGTATAGATTCATAGACTTTAGCAACATCAACCAACCACAATGTCAATCTTGCCAGGTTTTGAGTCATACAAACTAAATTAAAAAGTGAAGATATTTATGATACAAGATGTTTGAACAGCAGATATGTGCTGATATTAAGAAATGTTTTAATTATTTTTAGGTTAAGAATCCACCTTTTAGAAATGAACACAAAGGATTTGTGGGATTTGCTTCAAAACAATACAAGAGTGCAGTGTGTTTTTGACACTCCTCCACTAGGTATGATGTTCACTCTACCCTTTTTGCAGACACTCTGTATCAGATTAAGGATGCATCCTTCAATATCTAATTAAGTTTACATCAAATATAAATGTTGAATTTCATCAACCGTTTTTAGACATTTACTAAAATAGTTTCAATTTTCTTTTAGACTATTAATGTGGTGAATCCATCATTAGATTTACTAAAGTTAAACCAATCATACATTATTGGAATAAACCCAACTTGATTAAGAAAGATTAAGGTTTCAGATAGCTAATACTATCATATTGGATAGCTGGATCTGAGTAGCAGAAACCTTAACATTTTACAAATGTGCTTATGAGTAAGACTGGCCTTAATTTTCTCTTACTTTCCTTGTCAGACAATGAGCTGGGACATGTTCCTTTTTTACATATACTCTCAAACAGATTATGGAGAGAGTGAACTTACATACACACACACACAGACATACACACATCTTATATACTAAAAATCATGTGTAAAAATCAACTAGGCCTGGTGTTTCCTTGGTGAGAGAATCATAAACTATTGGATCCAATTTCTTTAATGGCAATAAAACTAGTTAGGTTTTCTAATTAAAGTAAAGGCCAGTGTTTTAACAGTAGTCAGCAAGGTCCTATACCTATTCTTTCTCCAGCAATCCTTTATCCCACCATCTCTTTGACCTCATCTCCTATCATTGGTCACCTTGAGCACTTACATCAGTCCTCTTTGTGAATTCTTTCAAATGCTCCTGTCTCAAGGCCTTTGCAATTACTACTTTCTTGCCCAAAACACTCTCCCACCCTCTCTTTCACAGGACTTGTAATCCCTTACTTCTTTTGGGAGTTCTCTCAAATGTCATCTTTCTAGAGTCCTCTCCTGATCACACTAGAGTTCTTTTCTATAACTCTCACTACCTAATATTCCATATTACTTTGATTACTTATTTATATTCTAACTGAGAGGAAGTAAAAGAATAAGTTCTGTAAGAGTCAATACTGTTCACTTATATATTCCCAATGCCTGGTACTTAGTAAACATTCAAAAATACTTTTTTAATTGAATTAATGACTAAAATTACAGTATTAATAAAATTTAATGATTTTTAAGTCATAATACAACTTAAAAAAATAAAAATAAAATTCTTTCACAATTTAAAGACACCAACAAATAAGAGAACACTCACAGGAAAAAGTCGGGTTAATTCAATCTGCCACTTTTCCTAACAGGAAGGCAATGTGATAGGATGGAAAGATCTTTAAAGTCTGAGTTCATATCTGACCCTGCAACTAGTTCTATAACCTTCAGCCAATAGTCTCTTTGCCTGTTTCCTTACTGTACAAAATAACATTAACACAATGTATTTTTTTAACTTTTGAGAGGATCAAGAGATTAAGGGAGGTATCTAGCACCCTACTAATCCCAAAGGAAGGTAACAAAAACAGGACAGTTTGTCCCAGGTCATAAAGCTGTTAAACTGCAGAGTCCAGACTTCAATCAGGACCTCCTACCCTAAACTCCGTGCCCTTCTCACTGTCCTATACAATCAGTATTCCTTTTCATATCAATCTACTCCAAACGGGTAAAGTTAACTCAGTTTTCTTTCTTTCTTTCTTTCTTTTTTTTTTTTAAGATTTTTAAAAATTTATTTGAGAGAGAGACAGCACATGAAAGCAAGGGAGCAGAAGCAGGGCGGGGCAGGGCAGGGCAGGGCAAGGGCAGAGGGAGAAGCAGGCTCCCTGCTGAGCAGGGAGCTGAGGACGAAGGAGAACCCAGCCCAGAATGCTGAGATCATGACCTCTGCTGAAGGCAGACGCTTAACCGGCTGAACCACCCACATGCCCCATTACAGAGTTTTCAATGTCTAATAATTTCAGCAACCCTGAGTGAGACCCTTTCAGGAGGTCTAAAAGGTCTCACATGCATAGAGTAGTTTTCCAGATGCCATGGGTCAAGTGGCATAAAAACAAATTGAATGCAGAAGCACACGTGTGACTTTTGCATATTCTCCATTAAGCTAGACATTAAAGACATTTGCAGAAATGTAAAATACCACCATTCTTCTCACTGCATTTATTCAGAAAATAGTTATTTTTCAAAAAAACATATTACTGTATTAAGATATAATAGGTTTATTATTGCTATTTTAAAATAAAGCCATAAACATTATTACATTGTATTTTAACTTCAAATACAATAGCAATAGATAAAGCCAACATTAACAAAACGTCATTGATTACAAAAGAATGTAAGAGGATCTTGAGACCAAAAAGGCTGAGAACCACTGGCTTAGGATACATCCAATTCCTTACTAGACTTAATTCCATATAAATACCTAAAATTCAAGATAACACTGAAAAACCCAAGAACGCATTAATTAATATAAAAACTGTGTGAGAGAGGTTAGGAAGAAGTAAGGAAACAATATGGTGTTATAGAAAGAACAAAACTTTTATATTCAGAAGGCCTGGGTTCAAATCCTAGCTATACTGCTTTTAAGTCATGGAAGTATCTTAAGTTTCAATCTCCTTGTCCATAAAGTGGGGATACTGGTGACTGTCCTACCTTCTCAAGGTTGTTAAGAGTAAGATAATGAATGCAAAAACTTTATCAACTATAAAGCACTGTATAAATACAAACACTGAATAGAGCTATTGTTAAATTTTACCTCTGTGGCAAACAGATGGACATTTATGGTTTCTACATCCTAAAGTCCGTCCACAGTTTTGATCACAAGGTGGGCAGTTTCCCGGGCAACACTGAAGTGAAAGCAATATACAAAAATAGGTCATTTGAAAATCACACATAATATGAATGTCATTACTAGTTATTCTCAGAACTTATGAAAAGCAAAAGCTACTTCTTTTCACCTAATAAAAGTATTCAAGAGGATCAACATTATTCTAAGTAGATAGACTATATTAAGAACTTATAAATTTAAATAGACCATGAACTAATTTAATGAAATCAAGCTAAATTTCCTTGCCCTTTAATTATTCTTTAACTTAAAACCAATTAGATAACGTCCTTCCTACTTATCAATGCAGAGATCACCAATATTAACCAAAGGAATGGATGTGGTCAAATCCCATAGTCAATCCAGGCAAACAATTAAGTCTATCTTTTGAATTATTTAATGAAAATGAATCAACGTATGGTTCAATGTATGCAGTAGTTTGGCAGTTATTTTCAAACCATGGCATCTAAGACTAACTAAAGGAGAGAAACAAAGAAAGGTTAATTGCTTCTGACTTACTTTATTTTCTCACTTTCTCGTCTTCAATCCATTTGTGCAGACCTCCCCCCAATTTCATTCATGAACACACAGCAACTGCTTAAAGCCCATCTTGTCATCCTAACTCCTTCCTTGACCTCTCATATATCCAAATTTGAGGAAAAAAATACAGACTACAACTCTTATTAAAGAAATTGAGGGTTGAAACCTACTTAAGAACAAGCTTCAGTGAATAAAAATAGTTCAAAACAGAATACACACTATTGAAAAGCAACTAAAAGTCAAAATAGTTCATTCAATTAGGCTAAGAGTTACCAAGTAATACTATGTGTCTCACTCTGCCAATAACAAGGGGTGAAAGGAGGTTATGTGGTCCATGACTTGAATAAGCCTTTAGACATATTTCTGGTTTTGACAGTGATGGATTAATAAAGATCAGATTTACTCTCCTGTTTTAAGAAACCAGAATATCAGAAAAAATATATGAGGCAACAGTTTTTAGACATTAGACAATTAGGCAGCACAGGACAACAATCTCCAAGAGAAACAAACAAGGGCAGTTGTGTGAGAGTACTAGCTTAGACCTAGAGGTTTCCAAGCTACGGCACAAGGAAGATCACTGGTAGAGTCTGGTGGCTCACCAAGTTGAGTAGACAAAATCCATAGTTCAGGGAGGTCAGTGTGGCTAGAATTTGTGGAGAAGTGGTGGCAGTACAGAGAAAGTTCTGGAGAACTCAAGAAAGGACCCTTTAAGTCCTCAGCTGAGTATTGTTCTTTACGTGTATAACAGGAAACTACCCACATCTGAGAAAGAACCACTGGAAGAAGTCACAACCATTTCCAGAAATTATTCAAGGCTAGGAACAGTTTGTGTTCCCTACAGACAGAGTGGAAGAACCTCCTGATAAACAGGCATTAAGTAGAGTACTTAGAAGAATTATTGCCTCAGTAATGACACCAAACTAGCCCTAGGCAAAAGGGTGGCTTCATCCCACCTAATAAAATCAAGCCTCAAGAAAACCAAATGATTTCTAAATAACTTGACTTCAATCCAGAATGAAGTATTTAAAGAAATACAAAACAAAACAAATACCCAGCATCCAAAATGTAAAGTTCCCAATGTCTGGAAACTAATAAAAAAATTGCCAACCAGGAAAATATCATCCAAAAGGAGAAGAAAAATCCATCAATAGCAATAGACCCAAAAATGATAGATGACAGAATCAGTAGGCAAAGACATTAAAATGGGCATTATAAAAGTACAGCCCATCCACACATTCAAGAAGATAGAGGAAAGAATGAGCCTGCTAAGGACAGACATGGGAGATATAAAAAAGACTCAGCTCCAATACCCAGAGATAAAAAAGTACTGTCTGAGATGAAAAAATACAGGAATAGATAAACATCAAATTAGACCACGAAGAAAATTAGTGAACTGAAGACAAAGCCACACAGGCTAAAATAAAACACCAAAATTAAAAGGACTAAATAATAACCACGCAACATGACATACACATCATCAGAGTTTCAGAAGGTGATGCACGGGGGAAAATATCTGAAGAAACAAAGAATGAAAATTTCATAAATTTGATGAGATCTATAAACAGATCCAGAGAAGGTCCACAAGAAAGCTATACACAGGAACACCACAAATAAACTGCCGAAAACCAACAGTATAAGGAAAAATATCTAAAAATAGCCAAAGAAAAAAGAGGCATTACACACAGTACAGAGGAGCAAAGATAACAATCACAGCATACACTTTGTTGGGGAAAAATGCAAGCTAAAGATACTGGAGCAACATCTTTAGAGTACAAGGGAAATGTCAAACTTGAATTCTACTGAAGAAATATTTTTCACAATGGCTGAAGATAGTTCATTAAAATTGAAAGACATCATGACCAGCATTATAAAAAATATTAGAATTCCTTCCAACAGAAAGAAAATGAAAACAGAAACACAAATCTATGTAAAAGGATAAAAAGCACCAAAAATAGTGAATTTGCTGATATATATATAAGACAGTTTTTCTTATTTTTTTCAAACTCTTTAAAAGATATCTGTCTGTTTAAAGCAAAAGTTAAAACAATGTATTTGGGGTTTATAAAATACATGGATATAAAAGGTGTGAGAATCCAAAAAAGGAGTTAAAATGAATCACTGAAAAACAATACTTGATCAAAGAGAAAACACAAAAGAGGGAAAAGGAACAAACAACAGATGGGCAAATAGAAAATAAATAGCAAAATGACAGATTTAAATCCTACCGTATTAAAGATCACATTAAATGTAAATGACTATGGGCGCCTGGGTGGTTCAGTGGGTTAAAGCCTCTGCCTTCCGCTCAGGTCATGATCCCAGGGTCCTGGGATCGAGGCCCGCATTGGGCTCTCTGCTCAGCAGGGAGCCTGCTTCCTCCTCTCTCTCTGCCTGCCTCTCTGCCTGCCTGTGATCTCTCTCTGTGTCAAATAAATAAATAAATAAATAAATAAATAAATAAATAAATGTAAATGATTACGCCCAAAGTAAATGACAAAGACTGTCAACATTTAAAGTGGAAGACACTATAAAATATTATCTAAATGTGGTCTATAAGAAATCCACTTTAAATATAAGCTAAGAAAAAGTTAAAAGTAAAAGAACAGAAAAAGATATCTGTATTAACATCAGACAAAAGTTAGTGTCACTATATTTTAATAGATCTAAGAACAAGGCAATCTTACCAAAAATATATAATTATTCATAATGATAAATGGAACTAAAAAAAAATACAAATCTAAAAACTCAATAAAATACTCCAGTCCATCTTATATGGAATCATGTGTCTATAAATAAGATTTGAACACTAGAAGTTAAGCTTCTACCACAAATGAACTATTGCTCTAACACTACTATGATGTTTTAAAATCCTGGTAACAAACAGCCCAAGAACCAAGTTAAAAGGTTTATGCTAGGACCAAAAAGAGACCCTGTCACTTAAAAACTTTGTCCCAGGCTTACTACACATACCTTTCTCCTACACTGATGCTTCTGACAGTCCCGCATCTTAACACACTTAGTCTCACACAGATAAGGCTTGTGACATGGCATTCGTTTTGTATGCTTTCCACAGCGACAATGCTTTTCCACTTCCTGGAAGAACGAAATGAATGCTATCAAAACTAACTTTTGTTGACAATTTTTCCCCTCACATTGCAATCTCTATAATTAATAAAGAATAAAGAAGGAAAGTTTTAAAAAGTCTTTCATATAAGGAACTTTACCAAAAATAAAGCTGAATTTCCTAAGACATCGGTTTATATCTTACTTTACAAAGACTTCATAGAATTTCCATTAAATTTAGTAAAAACTGGATATTAAATAGTAAAACAATAACACATTAAAATAACATCAGTTACATCATACCATCTGCACATCTTATTTCAGTAAAACAAAAGAACTAGATTATTTAGTAGGATGGCCAAAACCAAAATGATATAAATAAATTTAACATCTCATTTCTAGGCATTTATTTCTTTCCATCATCACTGGGCTGAATTATCATTGCTTTGAATATCTTCTGAAAACAAACAACCCTATGCTAGATTATAAAAATGACAACGTTTAAACTTTCACAAGCAAAATCAAAGGTAATTTTTAGATTTGATTGTTGGCATACTCTCCTGCTTCTCTACCATAAATATTAGGTCACTAAGCTCATACAGATCATCACACAGATGTTTATAAAAGTAAAGGAGTGGCTCAATAGTTAAGCATCTGCCTTCGGCTCAGGTCATGATCCTGGAGTCCTAGGATGGAGCCCTGCATTGGGCTCCCTGCTTTACAGGAAGCCTGCTTCTCCCTCTCTCACTCCGCATGCTTGTGTTCCCTCTCTAGCTGTGTTTCTTTCTCTCTGTCAAATAAATAAATAGAAATCTTTAAAAAAAAAAAAGTAAAGGAAAACAATTATAGAATAATCCCACTTGACATACTAGGATAGGTGGTTTTTAAAATTAATTATTACAAGTGATGACTAACTTGTCTACATGTTTCACAAGGACCTCGGTGACAACGCTGTGAACATCTATGGATTCCACATTCAAGTACTTTGTCACAACTATCTCCACAAGTTGGTACATCTTCGGTACATGGCAAAGAAAACTCTAAAAGCAAATAGAAAGTCAAAGTTAATAAGACACATTATTTTAAAGCACTAACAATATGTCAAGTTCCTTTGGCTCCCTAAAGAATAAGCCACTTCAGACTATGAATTTATAAACCTACCTAATTACTGGAAAGAGTTAAATTTAATGGACATAAATCCCTAATAAATAGGAAAATAATCCCTAATAAAAAAGTTTTTTAAAAAGAATGTGACACATAACAAGTTACCATCCTCAAGACACATATGTTTATGAGCCAACTATTTCAGAAATACTTATCTAAATAAAAGAGTAAGAACATATAAACCTCTATGAAGAATTCTACAATAGAATTATAAAAATAAAATCTGCTCTTAACAATCTCACAGGATTAGGAAAAAAAAAAGATGTAGATTTGAGAACATTATGAAACTGACCTTTAACATACACGTATTAAGACAAGTGTTGGCAATAATCTCATAAATATGTGTGCGACTACTGGTGCAGAGTTAAAGTGCGCTCAAACTGCAACATTCCAGGCCTTATCTCAAGGCAGCCAAATTAAATTCACCCATAACCTAATACACAATACAATAATGAATGACAGTCTGGGATTTTGAGGTTTCCTTTACTGCCAGAAACTACACCAAACACTTTATGCACACTTTATCATTTAATTCTCGCTCATTTCATTCTATCTTATAAAGAAAATATTACTGCATTTAACTTGAGAAAACTATAGTTCATGAAGGTGGAATCTGAACCAGTATATGCGTGACTCCAAAGTCTGAGTTCTTAACCCATTAAGCTATGTCCTTTTAGCAAATGTAAAAAAAAAAAAAAAAATCTAATATCAAATTGACATTTTTACTGAAATTACATTATGAATGCCCACAGAAATCTAATTTAATTAGGAACGTACTCTAAGTGAACATGAGAAACAATCATTTTCCACTAAAGGTTTAAAAGAAAGTCTTACTTGACTTCTGACATGGACAGAACCTTTTCCCAGATCGGGGACATTCTCCACAAGCACCAACATGGCAAATTTGCTCACATGTATGATTACCACATGGCAGTGTTTTTCCACATACCTAAAATAAAATGCAATAAGCACATAAAACTTGAAAGTTAACAAAAAGACTTTGTGCATGACCTAATCCATTTTTCAATCACAAGCAACTTCTTTACGTTCATAATATGCTTTATATTTTATGCAGTTATCACATATATATACATAAACATATACATATGAACATATACACATACATTTCTTCTGTACCAAAGAGTATATTCTTAAAATAAAGGGAATGAATCTTGGAACACTGGAAAAAAAAAATTTAAGTAACAATAAAAAAAAAAAAAAAGGGGGAAAAAGTACATATAGCTTCATATGGTCATCTACCAAAGATTTCCAAATGATACTAAAACCATGTCAGGCGCCTGGGTGGCTCAGTGGGTTAAAGCCTCTGCCTTCAGCTCAGGTCATGATTTCAGGGTCCTCGGATGAAGGCCCACATCGGGCTCTCTGCTCAGCAGGGAGCCTGCTTCCTCCTGCCTCTCTGCCTGCCTGTGATCTGTCTGTCTGTCAAATAAATAAGTAAAATCTTTAAAAAAATAAAAAATAAAATAAATTTAAAAAATAAAACTATGTCAATTCTAGGACAATCTACAAAATCCTACTTCTTCAACTGGATTAACTCAAGAAGGGAGTGCTGTTAGGTGAAGAGATGGGAGTGACAAGGAAGGAGAGATAGCATGAAGCAAGTACATACATACTGAATCCAAAATTCAACAAATAGTTATTAATTTGAAAAGAAAAAATTGTCCTCCAATAATGAAAAGTACATTACATTGGAAAATAGTTTCCTAAAACATGAATATAATTCATTTGATTTGCTGTTCTTCTTTTATCCAGCTAAGCTTAATTAGCATTTCAAATTGTTTATGCTTTTTTGAATTCTTTAATACCCACCCTTCCAAATGCATATACACTCACTTGGTCACAGTGCCACAGTGGACTTGCACAGCTCCTTTCAGCTACTTGTTTCCCACAGACACACTTCTGTCTACTAACTCTTGGACAGGGCGGACAATTGCCTAAAATTGCAATGATAAATTAGCATAGAAACATTACAAAACAATAAAGACTGCTTTGATTTTCACTTAAAAAGTCATAACACCTAACAGGTGTGACTTTTTTTTTTACCTGTATGACAAGGATTTTCACATTTATGCTGTCCACAGAGCAACTTCCGCCCACATGGCAGCTGACAGGACCATTCCTTAGCACTGCACCTACGAGGTACAGGTTTTGCTTTTTTACAGTAACAAGTAGTTGTGACCATCTTTGGACAAGGAGGGCAGGGACCTAGAATACAATAAAAGGGAAAAAAAATTCACCAATCAAAATTTAAAACTTTCAATTCCTACACCTATCAGGAATTTATAAAGCTTTCTTTACTGACGCAAAGATATTCCCCTTCTAGTATCTTCTTAGGAAAACTTAAGTTCTGAATTAAACTTTGACAATTTTTTTTCTGTCTCAACGTAAGAAATAACCACCCACAAATAGTTAGAAACATAATATTTAACTCACCTGGATGACAGAGGAGTAAACACTTATGGCCACAAGGAGGTTTAAATTCTCTCTCACATACTTGGCCACATGAATGAGGCACAAGCCATGGATCTAGAGGTGGGTCTTCTACTTTTCCACAATAGCAATAGTACCTACTAGGCGTGTCAGATCGTTTGTATTCAAACCTACATTTTGGACTACAAAAAAGAACAAAATTACTAACATTAATTTCATTTTTAAAAGTGACAAGAGAAAGAGGAACATAAACATATTTAGTAGAGTCATTCTATTAATTCCATATCAATGTATATGCTCTGCTCCATTTTTATAGGAATAAGAAACGGGATTTAAAAAAAACCAATTTCAGCCATCTAGAATAGCTCTGTCCAATATAATCTGAGATGAAGGAACCGTTCTATACCTACCATGTCCAGATCAGTAGCCATTAGCCACATATGACCAGTGAGCACTTAAAATGTGCCTAATACATACAACTGAGGAAGAAACAAAATTCATTTTAATTTTTCAAAGTCTAAATAACCACATGTGGCTAGCTGCTACTGTATTAAACATCGTTAGAATGAAGCTCCAAAAAGAAAGCAACACTAGCTTTCTACTAAGCAGATAAACTTTATTCTTGAGGTACTCATTCCACTTTTTATAAAGCTCCATGTTTTAAAAATTTGTTTGGGTGATCTGCAAATAAGTAACATATATTAGCAACAGCAAACAGAAGTCAGAAACCAGATTATAGGTACAATACAGCAGCGAGAAACATGCCTATAATTTAGAATTGAGGGTGAAAATAATTTCTCAATATCTAATACAAAACAGATATATAACAAATGTGCTTAAATCAAAGAAAAGTTCAAATATTGTTTCATTTTCTCTCCTACAGCAGATTTTTACCTAGCACGATTAAAATAAAACCTCCCGCCCTATCAAATTCACTTGTAGATCACAGATCATTTCATTCTAAAAAGATGTTCTAACCCTTACTATTCCCCCAGACAAATGAGTATAGCTGCTATACTATACTGGAAAAAGTCTCATGTCATCACTTTCTTTTGTATCATTTGTATTTTCATTGTCCTGTGACCATGTCCTTTTTTTTGTTTGTTTTTTTTAATTTTATTTATTTGAGAGACAGAGAGTGAGAGAGAGAGCATGAACGGAGTGAGAGGCAGAGGGAGAAGCAGAGTCCCTGCTGACCAGGAGTCTGATGCAGGGCTCAATCCCAGGACTCCGGGATCATGACCTGAGCTGAAGGCAGACGCTTAACCGACTGAACCAGCCAGGTGCCTCTGAGACCATGTTCTGTTTCTAAATAAATGTCATATAAATATTCAGTACAACCAAAGATATTTCTTTTTGTAGTCAAAAATCAAAAACAAAATACCATGTCTCATCTAGAATAAATAACTAAAATTGTTTTGTTGGAAGAGTTTTAAAGGAAAAATGTCTACATTCCTCTCTAAACTAATGTAGCGGGTGATACGCACTTTAAATAAGCCTAGATATGGATGGCTAAAAAGCAACTCACAACACCTCAATACTGCCCATCAACAGTAAGGCTAAATTGTTCTAGGAGACTGAGAGAGGTTAAGGGCATTATGTGCAAAAGCACATGTTTTATTTAAAATAATGGCATGCAATAAGGAAATGTAATTATGTCAATGTCATATATCTAAGCAAGCAATATCTCAGTAGAAACATTTAAGCATTTTAAATGTTTGAATTCCACAAAACAACTAACTTAAAACTTTATTTGTATCAAGTTCTAGCTCCATCTAGTTGAAGATTAAACAAATCCAGAACAGTCACTGATTTTATTAAAAGATATAAAATATAGGGGCGCCTGGGTGGCTCAGTTGGTTGAGCGACTGCCTTCGGCTCAGGTCATGATCCTGGAGACCCAGGATTGAGCCCCATATCGGGCTCCCTGCTCGACGGGAAGCCTACTTCTCCCTCTCTCACGCCCCCTGCTTGTGTTCCCTCTCTGGCTGTGTTTCTGTCAAATAAATAAATAAAATCTTTAAAAAAATACATATATATATAAAATATAGAATGCAATTTTACGATTACACAGCTGATTCAATTTTTTGTTCCTCACATTTAAGTGAAGAGTAGAAGTTCATTCCCCTTTTAACTGGTACTTCCCAGCACCATGGCAAAATGACCACTTAAAACAGAATGAGATGATGGGGCGCCTGGGTGGCTCAGTTGGTTAAGCGAATGCTTTCGGCTCAGGTCATGATCCCGGACACCCGGGATCGAGTCCCACATCGGGCTCCCTGCTCGGCGGGAAGCCTGCTTCTCCCTCTCTCAATCCCACTGCTTGTGTTCCCTCTCTGGCTGTGTTTCTCTCTGTCAAATAAATAAAATCTTTAAAAAAAAAAAAAATAGAATGAGATGAGCAAGGGTGATTAAAAAGTATGCATAAGGTTTAGATCTCTAAAATTAAGTCTGAATATCTAGCTTAATTTTGGACCCACTGAACACTGAAATCCTCCCACATATGTAAAAAATACAGTAGCAAAACAAATATAGACTCTAAAATTCTAAACTGTTTCACAGAAGCTAATATCCAATGCAAACAAAACAAATAATATCTATAAAAACAGTATTATTAGAGACAACTCAAAAGAACAGAAAAAGCATGAATTTAGAAGTCAGAAATCCTAGGCTTCAAATCCTGGCTTCACCACTTCAGAGTAAGAAAAGCCTGAACATATCGTTTTGCTTCATCAATTTCAATATCCCATTAACATGGGAATAAAAACCCTCACAGAACGCTGAGAATTACTTTTCAAAGTAACCAGTATATCTAAAAATGTTTTTGAAAAACTACACTACCACAGGGACACCTGAGTGGTTCAGTCAGTTGAGCGGAGCCTACTTTAAAAAAAAAAAAAAAGAAACAAAAAAAACCAAAACACTACACCACCAAAATTTTACAAATGTATCAGTATTCATGGTAATAAGGGAAGGTCTGATATGGACCCAGGTTTTCTGAGGTCTGAATCTTATCCAATTTAGGGGTCTCTGTTAAGAATATAAAATTAGTGACAAACGTGAATATTTATAGGAACACAGAACCCCTGAAGTTTATGCTTCATTACCTTGACAGTAAATCTACCCTCTGAGCTGCCAGTATGGATAAATTTCTTATTATCTTTATTTAGCAGAGATATAAATTCTCTACTCCCCACCTCCTCTAGAAATATAACAAGTTCACAATCAAATATTCATCAATAATAAGCCATACTAATGAAATTAATGTGGAAAAACTGGTAAGACTGACTAATATACACCTGGAGTTTGAGAGATTTCAAAGATAAAATTGGGAAGTCTATAATCAAAATACATTAGATGGCAGTCTTATACCATGTGATACTAACTAGTAATGTATACTAACAATAACTCCAGAAGAGAAGTACCGGAATTATGAAGGATTCTAGTCCTACAGAATTTTAAAGAAATGGAAGTTCTTTAAAAAAGAAAATTAAGAAGGTGTTTTGCAGAAGAAAAAGTAAAGTCTGAATGACTTATTGGTTTTTCAAAGGAACAAGTAGTTATACAAACTGGAAAAAATAGAAGCCATTAGCAAAGTACTATAACTCCACACACCAAACTAATTGAAGGCCCAAATGGATCCTGAAACTGCCAATAAGGCAACTTAGGACCAACAAGTTTCATTTATTTTACAACTTACTATTCCAACTAAATTAGAAGAAAGTTACCATGGCCAAGGATAATCTCTCTTTCCAAAATCGTCATCCGTCAAAGGAGAAGATACCAAAAACTGGCTATCTTTAGCCCACTTCTGGATACAGGGCATGTGAAATATACAGAAACATCCTGAACAGCTCCAAACCTAAGACAAAGGTGTCAGAAATTAACATGTATGCAATGATTTTTCTTTGATAATTCCACAATATTTTAAAATGAGCATCACACTAAATTATTTGGAAGAGCTATCCAAGGACTAAAGAAAAAAATTTTCCTTCCAGTCTAATAGAAGAACAGTTCTTCATAAAAATTTAAGTTTAGAACATTTTAAATAAAAATATTAATAACCCAGAGTCATTTAGCTAAAAATCACTAACTACTAACATTCTGAATGATCTGCAGGCTGTACTATGTGTAACTTCAGTCTTTTAACATACAAGCATTTACCACTATTAAAAAATTCATACATGATAGATTCACATATCATTTAACATTCATACATGTAGATTTACATATCATCATTTAACCAATTTCTCACTGGACATTTAGGTTATTTCCAATTATAAATAATTCTTCAGAGGAATTCTGAAATATATTATGTACATATATCTGTACATAGCCCTTTTGTTATATAAAATCTATTAGTCTAGCACTTAATGCTAAATTCTAAAAATTAAATGAGCAAAATACTTAAGAATATATTTTTAAATAATAGTAAATTAATTTTTAAAACCTGCCAACATTTCAATGACGAAAATCAGTTCTCCTTTCATTATAACATTTTGTAACTGTTCAGTAAAATCACACATGTAGCATAATGTTTAAGCTGGCAGAGGCGTTAAAAAAAAGAAGGCAACTTGCTAGTTTGAGTTATCCCCAAAGTAGTGCCTGAGAAAAGAACTGCGATGCAACAATCAGGGGATAAGGTAGGCAAGAGGAAATGCCAATATATGGTAGGTTGTTGAGCTGATTATTGCTAAGGGCCAAAGTTCAGTCCTATTATGGACCCTCTGAAGAATCATGTAAAATACATCTCAGACTACCTGGCCTCCAACCCCTACTGGAGAGAAGGCTGGGACACTCATCTGCCCATTAATTCCATGTGGAAGAAAGATGCCCCAGGGTACATTAACTCCCCTGTGCTTGTGCACAATGCCTGTGTACTAGCTGAGTAATCCCAAGGAGAAAGCATTAAGATAAATCAATCAATCAATCAATCAATCTACACACACAGCAAGTGTTTAAGGTGGGACTATAACTACACACAGAGAGATTATTCATCCACTGAAGCAGAAATCAGAATAAGCCAACCAGATGAGACCCTAGACACCACAGGCACATGCATCCACATCTATCCTATTCAATGTATGTTAAATTTCTGATTCAATCTACACAACGAACTCAATTCGTCTGGCCTGATTTTGAGTCTACCATATTCAGTCATTAGTTCTCCTTAATTATTTCTTAATGCCCTTCTAAATTTACACATGGATAACTTCACCTTAGACCACAGCACCTCCAAGTACAGGAGTTATATCTGAATCCATCTCTCCCCAATGATCCTAGCCACTTTCCAGAGTGTCTTCTACCCAAGAAACCCAGAGAAGCTTACTAGTAAACTGTTAAGTATCATGGCTAGGTTCTACTTCCTTCAAGGCAGGGACCATATCTCCCTTTTTTTAAAACCTGCTGAAAGTAGTGAAATATAGTGCATTTTAACATTTCAGTATTTGTGGGAATCTCTACAGTACAGATGCTATGCTTTATCAATTTGACATGTGCATTAAAACTGAAGATATTTGCTTCACTTATATTTGACATATGCATTAAAACTGAAGATATTTGCTTCATTTATATTAACAGTGCTAAAAATACTGGTTGCTCAAGAGCTAATTTTTTCAAATTACAGATCTATAAAATGAAGATCAGTTCATAAATAAAATTATCAAATGAAGCATTTTTGAACAAAAATAAAAGAACAATAAATGGTGAAATATGATAAATGCAAAATAAGATATTTTGGGGAAATGCATTAATATAGATAAAAGGAATAACTTACTGCTTGGTTTCTCTTCACTGAAGCAATACAAATTAAGCATGTCATAGCCCCTGCTTGGAAAGCTTCATGTACATACTGTCTTGTTCGCTCTAGTTCATGCATATCTCCATCTTGAAATTTAAACATTGAAAACTTCATGTTAAGCAACACAGAAAATAACACAGACTTACTAATAGCACCATGGCGAGAATTGTAGCCATTATCAATTGTTCGATATACAGTTGAAAAATGAGAAGTTTAAAAAAAAATAAAAGCAACCCATGAGCTGCTAAGAGGTCACAAAATCCATGCATTAAATCTTAGGTCCTTAATTCAAAAAGAGTACATCCGCCCTCTCTGAGAACATACTTGCTTTTATTGCTGTACAGTTCTTAACAACTTTGGTGGGGGTAGAGCCATGGGCAAGAGAAGCAGGATGTCAAGTCACAAGGGAAAGCATACTTAGAAGCAAAGTGAAAGAATCTGCGAAGTCTAAGCTCAGCAGAGCCGTTTAGCCTAAATATAAATGTGTTGTGTTGATACACAGCATATTCTTACTAAGAAGTCACTGGATGGGATGATCCTGAGGTCATTACACTATAATCACCTTGTTTCATTAAATTGGGTTTATTATTTCTGCTTAAAAAGGTAGTATGAACTTCTTAGAAAATATCACTAAACTGTAATTTTCTGTAAGCAATTACTGAGCACTTATTCGGCAGGCATGGTATGTTTTGTATTTCAGTAGGATGAAATGAGCTATTTTTATCTTCATTTTACAGAGAAAATGAGAAAACTGAGGCAAGAACAATTAAGTAACTTCAGTCTGACTGCAAAGTGAACCTTCTTAACCACTACACTATCTGCAGCAAAAGGTTACTACAAGATGATCCAAGAAATAACAGGTGACAGCAAAATGAAAGCCTGAAAAACTACCCAAGAGCATATGACACCAAAAAGGCAATAGTCTGAGTCACTTTAGTGTAAGAGACATAAACTTACATGTCCTTAGTATAATAAAGATTCCTCAATGGAGGAACAGAGTGTCCAACAAAAGCAGACTAACGGCACTGGCTATCACAGCAATAAAATGGTTCAAATCAAAATCTGAGTCACCAAAGAGAAAAGTTAAATAAATAGAACATTTGGCTAATTCTCTACTTTCTAAAGTCATCTAACTAAACAAGCACTTAGAAAAACTTGCTCTACCATAACATAAACATAATTCAGGATAGTAAACAAAATATATATAAAATTACTCCCCAAACTATAAGGTATTAGAAAAGTATTAAAGACAATTGCTTTATTTTAAATAAACCCTCAAGTTTAAAGAATATCCTTAAAAGCAGACTTAAGAATCCTATCATGTGCTTACTTTGCTCTTCAACAGTTGGCTTTAACAAATGTACAGCTGACCTTTAAACAACCATGCAGTCATAAATCTGCATGAAACGTTTGACCCCCTGAAACTTTACTAGTTAGTAGCTTACTGTTGACCAGAAGCCTAACAACACAAAACAACACATATTTTGTATGCTATATGATTTCTCACAATAAAGTAAACTAGAGGGTAAGAAATGTTATCAACACCCAAAAAACAAATAATCCAGAGAAGAAATGGACAGGAGACATGAACAGACGTTTTTCCAAAGAAAATACCCAGCTGGCTACAGACACACGAAAAGATGTTCAACATCATTCATTATCAGGGAAATACAAGTCAAATCCATTTTCAACAACGTGGATGGAGCTAGAGTATATTATGCTAAGTGAAATAAGTCAGAGAGAGACAAATACCATATGACCTCACTCATATGTGGAATTTAAGAAACAAAACAGATGAACATATGAGAAGGGAAAAAAAAGAGAGAAGCAAACCATAAGGCACTCTTCACTACTAAGAACAAACAGGATTGATGGAGGGAAGTGGGTGGGAGATGGACTAGATGAGTGGTGAGTATTAAGGAGGGCATTTGTTGTGATGAGCACTGGGTGTTATATGTAAGTGCTAAATCACTAAATTCTACCCCTGAAACCAATATTGCAAGAAGTGTTAATTAGAATTTAAATAAAAATTTGAAACAAACAAAAAAAGAAATGTTATTAACAAAATCATTTTAAAAATGTATTTACAATACTGTATCTATATTTTTTGAAAAAAATATAGTCATAAGTGGACTTGCAGAACTCAAACCCATGTTGTTCAAGGGTCAACTGTATAAAATTTCTAATTTTAAATTTCACCTAATTTAACAGCTTGCACATAAAGTAGAATTTGGGAATATGATGGAATATACTTTAACAAGGTAAAGTGCTACCTTATATTTATAAAATTTATTTAAAACTTCTTTGAAAATTATATTCAAGTTTGGCTTCAGGATTAAGTATACTGCCTAAGGTATCATAGCAGATAGCCTACCATCGTTAGGCACATATTCTAAAAAGATTACTCTGGCAACTAAAGAAAGTTGAGCCCATAGAGGCCAAGACTAGAAGCCTGAAGTACCAGTTAAGAGAGAGTGACAGCAGACAAAGCAAAAAATGACTTCAAGCAAGTTACCTATTTTTGTCTCGGTTTTCTCATCTTTAAAATAGTAATAACAGCAATAGTAATAACTACCTCATAAAATTATATGGATTTCATCCACATATTAAACAGCTGAAGGGGACTGAATTAGGCAATGATAGTATGTAGGGAGACGTAGGGTAGAGTTAAGAAACTTAGGAAATAAAACTCAGCCAGCAGGACTTGGTGACAATTAGATTGTGCTGCTTTTAAAAAGCCTTGTTGAATGTTGACATGACCATCAATATAAACATCAACATTCAAAAGAAAGAGCGCAGTGTTTGATGAGATGTCTGATGTGGGCAGAGGGGAGGGTGGTACGCTCATGCTATGTTTGCACCGTCACCGCACCCAGACTTCTGGCTTGGGTGGGTAATTGGGAAAATAGTGGTACTACTAACTGAGGTAACCAAACCAAATAATAAGTTATCTTTCAACCTAAGTTTGATGTGTCTATGGGCCAACAAGATAGAGATGCCCATTAAGAAGCTGACCATGCAAGTTTGAAATTTAAGAGAAGGGTCAGGGAAGTACAAAGGCTGGGCTCAGACAAAAAGAACCTCTTTGGCAAAGTTTTGGTGTTTAATCCACTAAAGTGAGATGGGAAACACCTCATTACCCTAACATTTGTTAAGGTAATGTTCCTAAATCAAGTCATCAGATCTCCTTACTTTGACATAGCCGAAGTAGAGAGCAAAAAGGAACAAGAATCAAATATTTATGGATTGGTCAAAAAGCAATTAAGAAAAACTGCCTTAACACCTTAAGATGAAAGCCAGACCAAAAATTAATAACAAAATTAACACCTTATAATTTTTTTAAATAGTAAGAAGAAATACTGAGTTACAATACTGACTTTCCTATTTAAAAATAAAACCTTTCACTATCTAGAATAGTATGAGAAGTAGGAAACTTCTTAAGGCTACTTTCTATAAAGTCCTCTAGGAACAAGAAACTTCCTAACCCTAAAGTAACTCTTGATCAACTTACCTGGCTGAGCCAGTTGATAAAGGTCACACTTTATCAACCTACCAGGCTGAGCCAGACTTCAAGCTTCCTAATTTCAATTCCTCAGCGGATATGGTAAATTCCTTAGAAAATCTACCAACAATGTGTGTGCGGCCTCTCGATGCCATCAGAATACTCAGGCAACTAACTAATGTTGACAATACATGTCAACATTATTATTCTTTCTAATAATAACATTAAGTATAAAATACAGAAAGTGTTAAAACACTTAAATTTAAAATAATCTATTCTTATACTTAGTACCAATTTCTTCACAGTGATAATTTAGCCCTTTACATGTAAACAAGTATGGTATTAAGAGTAACCCAGATATAAACAACATTTAATGATGCTGTGCACATCAAACAAGACTTAGTTTAAAAAAAAATGAAATCAGGGACGCCAGGGTGGCTCAGTTTGTTAAGCAACTGCCTTCGGCTCAGGTCATGATCCCAAGTCCCGGGATCGAGGCCCTCATCAGGCTCCCTGCTCCGCAGATAGCCTGCTTCTCCCTCTCTCACTCCCCCTGTTTATGTTCCCTCTCTCGCTGTGTTTCTCCTGTCGGATGGATAAATAAAATCTTAAAAAAAATAAAAATAAAAATAAAAAAAATGAAATCAGAAGCTGCAAGATAAAATATAAAGGAAGAAACTTAAGAAATGAAATTGACTTCAAAACACATTTAATATGTGATGAAAAACAAAGAAAAATGAAGAACAGATTTAAGGGAGTTTTCAAAGTTGTCAAGCCCAACCAAACTGTACTGTGGACAATCTAACCCCACACATTTCAGAGAACTCTGGTATCCCCCTCCCAGAGTCTAATGAATTGCCAAGTACACATACAGAACTTCTAAGTCTATAAATAACATTGCCATTCTATTTGCTCTCTGGAAAGATTAGTGTTCTACAACAAATAATTCAAATAGTAAAATACACAAAAATTCAACTCTGCAATACAAAAATGCTCATTCTTAAGAAGCAAAAACTGCTCCATAGAGACGAAAAGTGTTTTTTAAAAATCAGGACTATAAGAGCACCTGGGTGTCTCAGTCATTAAGTGTCTGCCTTCAGCTCAGGTCATGATCCTGCAGTCCCTGGATCGAGCCCTGCATCAGGCTCCCTGCTAGGCGGGAAGCCTGTTTCTCCCTCTCTCACTCCCCCTGCTTGTGTTCCCTCTCTAGCTGTGTTTCTTTCTCTCAAATAAATAAATATTTTTTTAAAAATCAAGAATATATTGTCATTGATATCAAAACAGTATCAAAATTTAGATTTTGGCAACAGAGTAGTACTGTAGGCTCGTCTCTTCCTTCAAACAGTAGACAACTATCAAATCACTCTAAATACCCCAGAAATCAACCTGAGGACTGACAGAATACACTCCACAAGTAAAGGGAAAGAAGAAGCCACAACAAAGAAGCCAAAAGCACAGAGACATGGCTTACGGGAGAAATGGACTATGAGTGCCACATTAGGAAGGGAGCCATGGTTGCGGAGAAAGGTGAGAGAGAAGAGCGCACAGGGGAATGCATTAGAACACTTTCCCAAACCCACTGGCTGGAAAAACAAGAAGGGCTGATTTTCATGAGTTCTAGCAACCAGTGGGGCATAAAGACTGGAGTTTTAAAGGTCAGTGACCCTGGCTGGGATACAGCTCTGAATACACTGCACCACTCCTGAGGAGAAGGCAGGCAAACAACCTCTGGGCGGATGGCATGTAAACCAATGGTCTAAAGAGTCCCCGGGGCACACAGGAGGACATTATCTGCTCCTGTTAGAGTGTTCCCTGACAGCCAGTGTTCACTAGAGATGCCTCTCTGGGGATAAAGGAGCCAGCTGGTGCCATTTCCCTGCCATGTCCCTTGGTATAAACACAGAGCCACCTGCGGTAAGCAGTGCAGGGCCCACACTGGCTCCCTAACCTGCTTACACCACATCCCACATGCCTGCACTCTGGTGAACTCCCTTCTAGTCAAGTTTACCTTAGTCCCAGCACAGCAGGCCCCTTCCCCAGAGCACCAGCAGGCACCCCTGCCCACACCACATCTCCCAATCACAGAGTTCTACAGGGCTTCAGCTCTAATGGAACTAGTAGCAGATCTCATTTAAACCAGAAGAACAGAATACACCCAGTTAAAACTTGCCACACTCAGGCCAATGACCAAACACTGTCCATTGCATGGAAGGAGAGCCTCTGCAGAGGACCGGCTGGAAGGAGAGAGCAGCCAAAACACAACAGCAGGGCACATGCAGCACACGCCAGAGACACTGCCTGAAGCGCCAGGCCCTGGACACTCACTATCTGACCTCTTCTTCATAAAGCCATTATTCTCAGGAGAAGGAAACATAACGGACTTTCCTAACACAGAGAAGGAGGCAGAGACTTAGACAAAATGCCAAGACAGAGGCATTAAACCAAATGAAAGAACAAGATAAAGTCACAGCCAGAGACTTAAGTGAAATATATTTAAGTACTATGCTTGATGGAGAATTTAAAGTAACAATCATAAGGATACTACTGGGCTTGAGAAAAGAATGGAAGACATCAGAGAGATCCTTACAGCAGAGATAAAAGTTTAAAAAAGAGTAAGTCAGAAATGAAAAATACAATAACTGGGATTGGTGTGTGTGCTGCCGAAGCGAGCACACAATAATTGGGATTAAGAACAGGCTTGATGCAATGATCACAAAGCTCGAAGAAGAAGAGGCACAAATAAGTGGCACAGAAGATAAAATAATGGAAAACAGTGAAGCTGAAGAACAAGAGGAAGAATTATAAAATATGAGACAAGAATTCAGTGACTGCATCAAACATAATCACATTCATCTTATAGGGGTCCCAAAAGAAGAAGAGAGAGAAAAGGGGCCAGAAAACTTATTTGTGGAAATCATACCCGAAAACCTCCCTAATCTGGGTAAGGAAAAAGACATCCAGAACTAGGAGACACAGAGAATTCCCATTAAAATAAAAAAAAGCAGGTCAACACCAATACATACTGTAATTAACTATGCAAATTATAGAGATAAAGAAAAAATCTTAAAAGAAGCAAGATAAAAGAAGTCCTTAACTTACAAGGGAAAACCTGAAAGGCTAGCTACAGATCTCTCAACCGAAACTTGGCAAGCCAGAAGGGAGTAGCATGATATCCTCAAAGTACTGAATAGGAAAAATCTGCAGCCAAGAATACTCTATCTAACAAGGCTATTAGTCAGAATAGAGAGATAAAGGGCTTCCCAAAGAAACAAAATCTAAAGGGGTTTGTGACCACAAAACCTGCCCCGCAAGAAATATGAAAGGGGGCTCTTTGACTGAAAAGGAAAAACCAAAAATGACAAAGATGAGAAAGGAGCAGAGAAAATCTCCAGAAACAATGACAAAACAAGTAATAAAATGGCACTAAATACATAGCCATAATCACTCTGAATGTCAATGGACTAAACACACCATTCCAAAGATACAGCATGTCAGAATGGATAGATAAACAAGACCTATCTATACTCTGCCTAAAAGAGACTCATTTTAGACCTGAAGACACCTACAGATTGAAAGTGAGATAATGGAGAACCATGCAAATGGACATCAAAAGGAAGCCAGAGGAGGCGCTGGTGGCTCAGTTGGTTAGGCGACTGCCTTTGGCTCGGGTCATGATCCTGGAGACTCGGGATCGAGTCCCACATCGAGCTCCCTGCCTGGCGGGAAGCCTGCTTCTCCCTATCTCACTCCCCTTGTTTGTGTTCCCTCTCTGGCTGTGTTTCTCTCTGTCAAATAAATAAAATTTTTAAAAAACAAACAAACAAACGAACAAACGGAAGCCAGAGTAGCAATACTTATGTTGGAAAAACTAGACTTTACAAAAAGACTAACAGAACGTGACGAAAAGCACTATATCATAATAAAGGGGACAATCCAACAAGAATGTCCAACTATTGTAAATATTTATACACCCAACACAGCAGCACCCAAATATATAAAACAGTAACAAACATAAAGGAACTAATTGATAATACAGTAATAGTAGGGGACATTAACACCCCACTTACATCAATGGACAGATCATCTAACAGATGATCAACAAGGACACAATGGTTTTGAATGACACACTGGAACAGATGGATATAACAAATATATTCAGAACATTCCATCCTAAAACAGAATACTTCTTTTCAAGTGCACATGGGACATTCTCTAGAAGAGATCACAAACTAGGACACAAATCAAGCCTCAACATGTACAAAAAGACTGAGATCATACCATGCATATTTTCTAACCACAATAAGAAACCTGAAGTTAACCACAAAAAAAAAAAATCTGGAAAGACCACAAATACATAGAGGTTAAAGAACATCCTACTAAAGAATGAATGAGTCAACCAGGAAATCAACAAAGAAATTAAAACACACACACACACACATACATGGAAACAAATGAAAATGAAAATACTCCAGTCTAAAACCTTTGGGATGCAGCAAAAGCAGTCCTAAGAGGGAAATACATAGCAACAGAGGCCTACCTCAAAAAGCAAGTAAAATCTCAAATAAGCAACCTAACCTTACACCTAACAGAGCCATAAAAACAGCAAATTAAGCCTAAAGCTAAAAGGAAGAAGGAAATAAAAGAGATTAGAGGAAAAATAAATGATATAAAAAATAAAATTAAAAAAAAACAGAATCTATCAATGACACAAGGAGCTGGTTCTCTCAAAAAATTAATAAAATTGATAAACATCTAGCTGCTTATCAAAAGGAAGAGAGAAAGGACTTAATCACAATAAATAAATGGATTCATAATAAATAAATAAAGAGAAATAACAAACACCATCAAAGAAATACAAAGAATTATGAAAGAATATTATGGAAAAACACATGCCAACAAATTGCACAATCTGGAAGAAATGGATAAATTCCTAGAAACGTATACACTACCAAAACTAGAAATGGAAGAAACAGAAAACCTGGACAGATAACGAGGAAAGAAATTAAATGAGTAATAAAAAATCTTTCAACAAAACTCCAGGGCCAGATGACTTCACAGGCAAATTTTACCAAACATTTAGAGAAGAGTTAGCACCTGTCCTTCTTAAACTATTTCAGAAAAGAGAAAAGGAAGAAAAACTTCCAAATTCATTCTATCAGGCCAGCATTACCCTGATAACCAAAACCAGATAAAGACACTAAAAACCAGAACTACAGGTGAAACCCCTGATAACATGGATGGGAAAATCCTCAATAAAATACAAGCAAATCAAATCTAAACAATACATTAAAAGAATCTGTCACCATAACCAAGTGGGATTTATTCCTGGGCAGTAAGCGTGATTCAATATTCACAAATCAATCAACGTGATACACTAGATTAATAAAAGAAAGGATAAAAACCATACCTCAACAAGATAAAGGCCATATATGAAAAGCCCACAGCTAATATCATCCTCGATAGGGAAAACTGAGAACTTTTCCTCTACAGTCAAGAACAAGATGGGGATGTCCACCTTTACAACTGTTCTTTAACATAATATTAGAAGGCCTAGCCACAGTATCAGACAACAAATAGAAAGGCATTCAAACTGGCAAGGAAAAAGTCAGACTTTCAATATTTGCAGATGGCATGATACTCTATAGGGAAAACCCAGAAGACTCCACCAAAAAATTTCTAGACCTGATACATGAATTTAGTAAAGTCACAGGATACAAAATCAATATTCAGAAATCTGACGAATTTCTATATACCAAAAATGAAGCAGCAGAGGAATCAATTCCATTCACAATTAGACCAAAACTAGTCAGATATCTAGGTAAAAACCTAACCAAAGAAGTGAAAGACCTATACCTATACTCTGAAAACTATGAAACACTAATGAAAGAAATTAAAGATGACATAAAGAAATGGAAAAACATTCCATGATCATGCATTGGAAATACTGTAAAAACTGCCTATACTAAGCAAAGAACTCTACATATTTAATGCAATCCTTATCAGAATACCACCAGCATTTTTCACAGAGTTAGAATATACAATCCTAAAATTTGTATGGAACCACAGAAGACCCCCAATAGCCAAAGCCACCTTGAAAAAGAAAAGCAAAGTTGGAGGCATCACAATTCCAAACTTCAGGCTGGAACTTCAATTCCAAACAAAGCTCTGGTAATCAAAATAGTATGGTACTAGCACAAAAATAGACACATAGATCAATGGAACCAGATAGAAAATCCAGAAATAAACCCCCAATTGAAGGGTCAATTCATCTTTGACAGAACAGGAAAGAATATCCAATGGAAAAAAGACAATTCTTCAACAAATCATGTTGAGAAAACTGGCCAGCAATATGCAAAAGAATGAAACTGAACCACTTTCTCACACCATACAGAAAAATAAACTCAAAATGGATGAAAGACCTAAATATGAGACAGGAAACCATTAAAATCTTGAGAGGAAAACATAGTAACTTTGACATTTAAATTCTTACTAGATATGTCTCCTGAGGCAAGGGAAACAAAAGCAAACAAACTACTGAGACTTCATCAAAATAAAAGCTTCTGCACAGCAATAAAACGAAAAGGCAATCTTTGGAATGTAAGAAGATATTTGCAAATGACACATCTGATAAAGGGCTAATATCCAAATTATACAAAGAACTTATAAAACTCAACACATAAAAACCAAATAATCCAATTAAAAAACGGCACAAGACACAAATAGATATTTTTCCAAAGAAGACCTATAGACGGGCAACAGACACATGAAAAGACGTTCATCATCAATTACCATCAGGGAAATGCAAACCAAAACTACGAGATACCATCTCACCTGTCAGAATGGATAAAATCAACAAGAAACAACAGGTGTTGGCAAGCATGTGGAGAAAAGGGAACCCTCTCGCACTGTTGGTGGGGGGAACGCAAACTGGTGCAGCCACTCTGGAGAACAGTATGGAGGGTCCTCAAAAAGGTAAAAATAGAACTACCTATGACCTAGCAGTTGCAGTACAAGGTATTTACCCAAATAATATAAAAATATTAACTCTAAGGCATACATGCACCCTGATGTTTATAGCAACATTATCTACAGGAGCAAAATTATGGAAACAGCCCAAATGTTCATCCACTGGTGAATGGGTAAAGAAGAGGTAGTGTATGTATACACAAGGGGATATCAGCCATAAAAAAGAATGAAATCTTGCCTTTTGCAACAATGTGGCTGGAGCTAGTCTGTATTATGCTAAGTGAAATAAGTCAGAGAAAGACAAAGAGCAGATGATTTTACTCATATGTGGAATTTAAGAAACAAAACAAGAAAAGGGGGGGAAAAGGAGTGAATGTTAAACCAAGAAACTCTTGTTATAGAGAACAAACTGATGATTACTATAGGGAGGCGGGTGGGGAAAGAGATTCAATAGGTGATTGGGATTAAGGAGTGTATTTGTTGTGAGGAGCACTGGATAATGTATGTAAGTGTGGAATCACTAAATTGTACACCTGAAACTAATACTATACTGTATGGTAACAAACTGGAATTTAAACAAAAACTTAAAAAAAAAAAACCTCGAAATTTAAAACACCATAAAGTACCTGTCTGAGTAGTGTAACTTGTAAATGTATTAGCAACTATTTTTCCCCGTTTTCCTTCAAAATCTTCATCTCCTTCTTCTTCAGAGGAGGAGCTAAAGTGTTCTTCAACAAGTTTTTTGGCTGCAGCTTGATTGGCCTTCTTGATTTCCTCAAATTTCCTTTGAGACATTAGCTCTGTTTAAAAGAAAAAAAAAATTAGTTTCATTTCTGCAAAATGATCTCTAATAGCATAGATTTAAAATAATTCTTAAAGCATTCTATTTCACTATTATGCATAAAAAATTATTTTCAAGTTTCTTGTTACACAACTAAAGTGAATACTATCACAAGAAAACTTTCACTTTTGTTAAATACCCTGCTAAATGCAGCAAACTGTTCTAGAAACCGTAATTAATAAGGCAATTAAAAAATTATAAAGATATGAAAAGTATCAAAAACAGTTAATCAATCTCAAAATAAGGACATTAATAAAAATTAAAATGGGATAATTAAAAATGAGTCAATCACAGTGATTTTTAAGAGGTGGGAAACATGTCAACTGGGAGCACATCAGAATCAATTAAACTGGGTACTTTCTCAAACAATCCTTTTCCATACTGCAGCCCAGCCTGGCCTGGCCGACCAAAGATTTTGCCCAAATATTCACTGTATACCCACTGTCTTTATGATCTCCTCTTAAAAAGCTCAGACTTTTTGCCTTTATTAAAATGTGGCCACAAAACATATTTATTTAACATTAATTCACACAAAATGTTGCCGATATGAAAAATGTGGTCCCTCTGATAAAATCTATGAAAAAATCACAGCAAATATCATTCTCAATGGGGAAAAACTGACAGCCTTCCCTCTGAGATCAAGAAGGAACAAGACAAGGATGCCCACTCTCACCACTACTGTTCAACATAGTGTTAGAAGTCCTAGCAACAGCAATCAGACAACAGAAAGAAATAAAAGGTATTCAGCTTGGCAAAGAAGAAGTCAAACTCTCTCTCTTTGCAGATGACATGATATTCTACGTGGAAAACCCAAAAGACTCTACCCCAAACTACTATAACTCATACAACAATTCAGTAATGTGGCAGGATACAAAATCAATGCACAAAAATCAGTTGCATTCTTATACACTAACAATGAAAATATAGAAAGGGAAATCAGAGAATCAATTCCGTTTACTATAGCACCAAAAACCGTAAGATACTTAGGAATAAACCTAACCAAAGAAGTCAAGGATCTGTACTCAAAGAACTACAGAACACTCACGAAAGAAATTGAACAAGACACAAAAAGATGGAAGAGCATTCCATGCTCATGGATCGCAAGAATAAACATTGTTAAAATGTCTATACTGCCCAGAGCAATCTATACTTTCAATGCCATTCTTATCAAAATTCCACCAACATTCTTTAAAGCATTGGAACAAACAATCCTAAAATTTATATGGAACCAAAAAAGACCCCGAATTGCTAAGGAATTGTTGAAAAAAACAAAGCTGGGGGCATCATGTTACCTGACTTTAGGCTTTATTACAAAGCTATGATCACCAAGACAACATGGTACTGGCACAAAAATAGACGAATAGACCAATGGAACAAAGTAGAGAGTCCAGATATGGACCCACAAATCTGTGGCCAAATCATCGTCGGCAAAGCAGGAAAAAATATCCAGTGGAAAAAAGACAGTCTCTTCAATAAATGGTGCTGGGAAAATTGGACAGCTACATATAGAAGAATGAAACTAGACCATTCTCTTACACCATACATGAAGGCAAACTCAAAATGGATGAAAGACCTCAACATGAGGCAAGAATCCATCAAAATCCTGCAAAAGAACATAGGCAGTAACCTCTTTGACATCAGCCACAGCAACTTCTTTCAAGACACATCTCCAAAGGCAAAGGAGACAAAAGCGAAAATGAACTTTTGGGACTTCATCAAAATAAAAAGCTTCTGCACAGCAAAGGAAAGAGGCAACCCACGGAATGGGAAAGGATATTTGCAAATGACACTACAGACAAAGGGCTGATATCCAAGATCTATAAAGAACTACTCAAACTCAACATCCAAAAAGAAGATGAACACATCAAAAAATGGGCAGGAGACATCAAGAGGCACTTCTCCATAGAAGATATACAAATGGCTAACAGACACATAAAAAAATGTTCATCATTAGCTATCAGGGAAATTCAAATCAAAACCACACTGAGATACCACCTTACACCAGTCAGAATGGCCAAAATTAACAAGACAGGAAACAACAAGTGTTGGAGAGGCTGCGGAGAAAGGGGAACCCTCTTACACTGTTGGTGGGAATGCAAGTTGGTGCAGCTGCTTTGAAAAACAGTGTGGAGATTCCTTAACAAATTAAAAATAGAGCTACCCTATGACCCTGCTATTGCACTACTGGATATTTACCCCAAAGATACAGATGTAGTGAAAAGGGCCATATGTACCCCAGTGTTCATCGCAGCAATGGCCACAATCGCCAAACTGTGGAAAGAGCCAAGATGCCCTTCAACAGATGAATGGATAAAGAAGATGTGGTACATATATACAATGGAATACTACGCCTCCATCGGAAAGAATGAATATCCAACTTTTGTAGCAACATGGACTGGCTTGGAAGAGATTATGCTGAGTGAAATAAGCCAAGTAGAGAAAGTCAAGTATCACATGGTTTCACTTACTTGTGATGCATAAGGGGTAATATAGAAGATAGTAGGAGAAGAAAGGAAATGGGAAGTAGAGTAATTCGGGGAGAGAAACAAAACATGAGAGACTTTGGACACAGAAACAAACTGAGGGACTTGGAGGGAAGGGGGTGGGGGGAGGGGAGAGCCTGGTGGTGGGTACTGAGGGCATGTATTGCATGGAGCACTGGGTGTGGGGCATAAACAATGAATCCTGGAACCCTGAAAAAATAAAATAAATTT
>PITA01010757.1:0-70092 GCA_004023965.1 Spilogale gracilis | reverse complement strand
TTTTCTTTTCTTTTTTAAGATTTTATTTATTTACTTGACAGAGAGAGAGATCACAAGTAAGCAGAGAGGCAGGCGAAGAGGGAGGAGGAAGCAGGCTCCCTGCGAAGCAGAGAGCCCAATGTGGGCCTCGATACCGGGACCTTGAGATCATGACCTGAGCCGAAGGCAGAGGCTTTAACCCACTGAGCCACCCAGGCACCCTTTAGGTCTCTTTTCAAACATTACCTAATCTGAGAGTCCTGTCCAGACCATACTTTCTAAGATTATACCATCACAAGTATGACTACCTAGTGTTTCATTTTGAATTTAGGTTCTATATTACATCATTTTCTATATCCTCAACTGGAACTTAACTTCTTTAAGGTCTTTGCTCAATGTTCTCTTTTCTTAGTGTCAAATATAGTGCTTAATAAACTGGGTAGTCATTCAGTATTGGTTGACTGAAGAAATCAGGATAAGTGAAATTATTATACCTAGTAGGCAAAATCATAAAATGCTAGATTTATTCTCCTTTGAAGCACACATAGGTTTAAAATAATTACAGATTAAAAAATTTTTGAAAAGCTAAGCTTAGTATTGAGATTTCAGGTCTTTTTATTGCATCAACAAATTAATTTTAACCATCGTGAGTCACCTAAAGATGGGCAGTTTTTATTTGCAAGTTTTTTCTAATGTCAAAAAAAGTTAAATCATATATAATAATTAAGGCAGATTGGTAAGATTTAAATTGTGAAATTAGACAGGTTTGAGATATCTCTGCTCTATCACATCTTCCGTGACCTCAGACAAATGGGCCAATTTCTTTAATTATCAGCTTTCAAAGCAGTGAAGATACCCTACCACCATTCTCCCCCAAAATATATATCTAATACCACACCCACAATAAATAACCATTTGCTAGTGCTCCCTTCCAAAATTGTGAATTGAGTCACAGTGAATTGCTGACATGCATCAAATTATTTATAACTTATAATATAACTTATATATTTATATTATATTAATATAAATTAATAAAATAAACAGGTTTTACAAAATAACAATATAGAAATAACATCCAGTATAAAATGCAAAGTCTATGTGCAGTTATGGAGAATTGTATCAATCAAAACTATTGATTGATAAAAAAGTGCTGTCATCCCTGAAGATTTAGATTATGTATAAATTCAAATGCCTTTAGGAGTTAGGCAAGTAACACAAGTGAACAAGCTGGATATAGGACAATCATAGCAAACAGGAGACTCATACGTTATCTAAAGGAGAGAGCTAAAGCTTATCTCTGATTTGCTGTTGCTGAGAGAATTCCTGGATATGTACTACAGATTCATAATTGTTGCTTTTGTGTTCTATTTTCAAAATAATTCAACTATCCAGATATTTTTGTGAAATTTATGATTTTGAAATATTGACAGCTCTGAGAACCAAGCAACACACACCTCCTATTAGTTTATTTGTTTATTGAGGTGTAGAGACTAGAATGGAATTCATGAAGGCTACCAGGTTTAAACTTATTATAAATGGTTTTGTTGCACTTACCACATTGGTATAATTTATTAGATTGTATCTCTGTTGTTTCCAGCACTTGCTGGACAGGGTCCATTATCTTCATCATGCTTATGTTATAGTGCTTGGCATAGTTCTAAGTCTTTAGAAATTCTTCCTAAAGTGTTAACACTGAATAAATCCAGATTGAAGGCTTGAACTTCTGTATGATTGTACCTGAAGTGATTAGGGATAATTGCAGATCTTGGAACAATTAGTGGAGACCTTGGATAATACAATCAAGAGAAAGAGCTGCTATTATGAGACAGGGGATAGACTTATTTAAATGAGAAAATAGCATTCCATTTGTATTTTACAATGCTAGTAGAATCGAGAATGAGGCAGAATTTGTTGAAGATGCCTCCACCAACTGAGATATTTAGCATCCCTGGGTTCTGTGCACTAAACACTAGCAGAGTACCCATATCTCTGTACAATCCATAGTACATTCCATGCCTCCTGTTGAGAACCACTGGACAAGGAGGGTGTAAATAAGAAGTCAGTTGTTAATATATATAAATATGGAAACAAAAAATCACTTCTTTTGATATTTATCTTTTCAACTGAGCTGAAGACCCAAGCTTTCTGAATTCCACTCATATTAATTAAGTAGAGGGTTTCAGGGAAAAGACCTGGTGAAGTCATGGTCCATTGTGGTAAGACCAATTCAATATGTAGTTTTTAAGAAAAACAAAATTTAATATATATATATAACACACACATATATATTATATAATATATAGATAGATAGAGTTGCTATATGTGTATATAGCAACTCTAAATGCCTGAGGCGACTGTCTAAAGATCAATTTCAAAGCAACCAAGGTCGCAGAGTCATGAGAAAAATAAGCTCGGAACAAAAGTAGGTAAGGAATAAATAATTTAGACGATTGCCTAGGGATATCCACCTCCTGCCCTTATCTCTTTAAGTCATTTATGTCTAACAGAATTAAAGAGCTAGGGGAGTAATGGCAGAGCCAAAGGAATTATTCTGTTTCTGTGTCAGCCACAAACCCAACTTCTGATCTCAGATCACTTGGATCCATCTTAAAATTCTAAGAATCACAAAATAAACTTTTAAAACCTCTGACTCCTAAAATTGTTCTTTTTCAGGTTTCAAGTTGCTAATTCAAGTTACTTATCTGAATGTCTGCCTATTTCATTCTCTCGTCTCCTAGTATGTGCAACACACCTGTCACAGAGTGAAGAATAAATAACTCCTGCATAAATAAGGGGTAATATTTAAATCACTGATTTCCTTTTTGATTTTTCACTTTCCTTCAGCATGCCCATCAGTACATGCTGTAAGAGGAAGGGTATACCGCCTTCCTTCCTTTCTTTCTTTTTCTTTCTTTCTTTCTTCCTTTCTTTCTTTCTTTCTTTCTTTCTTTCTTTCTTTCTTTCTTTCTTTCTTTCTTTCCTTCCTTCCTTCCTTCCTTCTTTCCTTCCTTCCTTCCTTCTTTCTTTCTTCTTTCTTTTTTTATCTGATGTATTTCAACATACTGATAAAGTAATTTACTTTCCCTTTCTTTTTCCCCCTTTCTTTCTTCTTTTTCTCTTTTCTCTTTTATTCTCTTATTTTTCTTTTTTTCCTTACAGCAGTAAATATGATACAAATTTTGGAGACTAAAGGAAGACTAAGACAACAACTCTCTTCAAGTTGTTTTTAAAAACTGTTAACAAAAGCATATCAATCTTTTCAGTTGCTAATGCCATAAAAGTTTTTTGTTTTGTTTTTTAGTTTTAATGGATCATTTGTTTTTCTCTAGAGAGCTATCAGAATTTATTTTAAAACGAACAAGGGACACTTTATGAGGAAAGTCATAAACAGAGGAACACAGAAGCTAGGAGGCCTCTGGGTAATGTTGTGAAGTGAATGGGAATTGGAAGGAATAGCCTGGAGGTTCCTAGGTAAGTAGGCTCAAAGAAACCATTGAGAGGAACACTTTTGAAATGTCTTGAAATATTGTTTGCTCTGATTTCTCACATGGCTTGCATATAGACCTCCGATCTGCATGCTGTCTGTAAGGGTCAAGCACTACCATGGCACCGACAGAGCTACACAGCTCCGAATAGACCACAAAGGCAAAGACGTGAACACTAATAATCTGAGTCTCGGCAGAATGATCATTGCGTTCTCGATAGAACACAGAGGATGGGAGTCTTGTAAAGAGTGCTGTGAGACCTCCTCCAGCTCAACTCCATATCTCCTCTTGGAGGCTATCACAGACAGTTTTCTTGGGCTCCCAAGTTCTGAGGAGGTAGGGGATTTTTGGACTTGCTATCTCATATTAGAGCTGTAGAGTATAGAACCATTTAGCTGCAGTCTAGAATTGGCTCCACAGAAACCATATATAAGATAGTCCCTCAGGCACCATTGTTTTAGTATTCTCTTTTATAGTGCTTAAGACAAGGATCTTAAGGACCTAGAGCTATTTGCTTATTCTCTTTGCTGTCTTTACACACACACACACACACACACACACACACATTTTTTTATCTGATGTATTTCAACATACTGATAAAGTAACCTTTAGATTCCACTGATTATTTTTCAGGGCAGTTTAATTGAGATATGCTAGTGGTTTAATTTATAAGTGCCACCATTTACATTAAAAATTAATACTTTACAAGACTTAAATTTCTGACAAAATATCTGAAATGTAATTTCTAAATAAGCAAAGTAATATACTGATTTTCAAAAATTTCTTTAAAAGTTTTGAAAAAAAAAAAAGAATACTGAAAATGACACTCCACTGTAGACTTAACTAGCTTCAGGTGAAGGACTGGATAGAATCATTTCTGCAATGTAGACTCCTGATTAGTGTCTTTAAAATGTTAACTAGACACTCTAAGAGTGGAAATTACTGATTTAGGGACTATAGGTATTAAACAAATAAACAAATACCCTCTCCCTGTTTTATGATGTAATGTTAGCTTACATACTCTCACAAACCACTTTGTCAATATCAAAGTTCAAAGCATAGTACAGACATTACAACAGTCTTCCACATAACAGTCAAAATGTTCCTTCTGATATAATCTTATCAACTTTCTGATTAAAACCAATGACTTTTCCTGGCCCTATGAATAAAATGTAAATCCCTTAACAGTGGTTATAAGGCACTCCATAATTTCTTTTCACTACCTTTGCAACATCATTTCAAGACTCTTCTTTAATGTTCTGGAGGGGGAAAAAGTTTACTTGCCATTCCTAAAGCACCAAACCCTTATCCATTTTAGACCTTTGCATTTGCTCACCTTGTTTTTCTATATGTGGCTGGCTTTTCCTCATATTCTGATTCATATATATTTTGTTTTTTTAAAAAAATACTTTTTTTTCTCTCTGACCTCTGTCTACCTTGACTATGCTAAGAAGCCTTGTCCTCTCTGACAGTATTAATTTTCATCTCAGCATCTTCCATTTTTAACCAGGTCACTTATTCTTGTTAATGACATTCATTTTTGTTGATTTACATTCTTTTTGTCTCTCCATCGTGAGCTCCAGCTAACTGGATTGTATAAGGGGAGAGACCATGACTATTTCATTTACCAATATATACCCACTACATAACATCATGCCTAACACATAAGTTCTTCAATGTGTCCATTAAATAAACAAATTTGTAGTATTTCATACTTTTCACTGTCATCAGAAAATAATCTCTCTCTTGGCAGTGGGGTTGTAAAGTCAACCACTTTGCTTAAGAAAAGGCAAATCCTTAACATGCTGGATATTTTATTAAAATCAGACTGGCATTACACTCTGGTATAATTTTTCTTATAGTCTCCTAAAGGGTTAATTTCAAATAAAAATCCATTCAGATTAATTTCAAATAAAAACCTATTCGGACATAATTGAGTTGACAATATGGTTATATAACTTTTTAAAAAAGATTTTATGTATATATTTGACATAGAGAAACACAGCGAGAGAGGGAACACAAGCAAGGGGAGTGAGAGAGTGAGAAGCAGGCCTCCCACCGGGCAGGGAACCTGATATGGGGCTTGATCCCAGGGACTCCGGGATCATAACCTGAGCTGAAGGCAGTCACTTAACCAACTGAGCCACCCAGGTGCCCCGGAGGCATCATTCTTGTAAGAAAAGTGTGTTGTTGTTTTTTTATAAAGTAAAACTTTATATTTTTTAATGGCAGAAAAAATATTCTTGCAAGTTACCACAAGAAAAATGAGCGCTAAAGAAGATACAGAACTGAAAAATAACTGGAACAAGAGAACAAACATAAAGTGCATAAAGAACAAAACACTTCTTATTGTAAAAATCTCTGAAGCAGTACACTATCAGAAAAAAAAGGAATGTACTTGCCAAACTTCATTTTTCATTTTGCTTTGTTTCTCAGTTCAAGGTTAGGGATGTGAAATCCAATAGATTACAAATTACAATCTATACAGCCTACATGACAAGCACAAAATGTTGCCTTAATTCTTTCTTTTCTTTTTACTATTGTATCCTGTCATTAAAACATATATGGCTGATATCCAAATTATGAAAATGATTTGAAATCATCACTGAAATCTCATTTATAGAGCTTTTGATGCTTGCTGAATATGAGAGAAGAGTAGAAAATCTTTTTAAGCCAATTATGGTTTTCTCCATAATTGTGATTCTCTAGACTCCTCAATTTTAAATAAAAATCTATATAATTATAGGAAATGAAATGGAATTGCATGATTTGATTTTAATATAAAATAAGAATCCTCTTCTTAGCAGCAGGTTTTGAAATTCATGTGAACAAATCCCAACAGCAGAGGGCAGAAGAGATGACTATCTCAATGTGAAATATGAGAATAGAAAAACATAACTGTTTTTAGTTAAATAAAGTTATGCACATTAAACTTTGTATTTTTTTGCATCAATCTACATTCTAATACACGTACAAAAAGAATGTTGTTAGTAAAGTAGAAAATTCATCAAAAATCCATAGTGACAGAAGCAATTATTACTAAGAACATATAATCCTATGTCATGGAGGCAAAATGTATATAACAATTGCATATAATGTCCATCTAAGGCTCAAGAACATACAAATTATTTGTTAAGTTCATAAACAAAATTTTAATGACCTTGATAAGTATAAGCAGAACCAGCAGAAAACCTAGGAATGACTATGTTAATAGTTTATCTTTATTCCTTCTTTCCTAAACTTATCAAATGAAAAAATGTGAATTTTAGACAGACTTACTCAAATGCTCTTGGTAGTCTTTATATCTTTTCTGTTCTGTTCAGAGAAACCCAGTTATTTATTTCTGTTCTGTATAGAGAAACGCAGTTCTTTAACACATTATCAAATGTCCTTTGTAACTACTTTACAGAGATATTTCAAGTTGTGCACCCAATTTCCATAGACTAACAAATGAGACAGTGGTCTCTGTCTTGTGAAAAAAAATATTTTGGATTATATATCTCATTATCATACAGAGGTTACATCCACATGAATGAATCACATGTGTCTCCAGTTCTTATTCTACTTTTGTGCTCCCACTTACATTAAATTCCCATAGAATTTTTTTATAGTTGTTTTCCTTCCCCTGTTCTTTCTCTCTTGAATTTCATGTTTAGTATGAAGATTATCACTGGAAAGTTACCAAGTCAAAGAGTGAATGCATTAGCTATATTTTCTTTTCCATTTTCTTAGTATAGTTGACTAACACTACCACACCAACCAGTTTCTCTTCCTCCTCCATTAAGGGAATGTCATTAGGAACTGTATATTCCCAGATTAACATCAACTGCTTCTCCTCTTGTCTTTGCTCATCTACCAGGAAGGAGTCAATAGGAGGCTCTAGGACTAAGGGTTCTCTTGGCAAGATACTTATATCTCTGAATACCACTTGCTTTAAAATATATCAAAATTTTCAACTCTAACACCATCAGATCTCATCACATGTTGCCCTTCGTTCCACATTATCTCAATTACCATAAGAAGTCTAAGTCACTCAGGTCACTTCTCATCTAATGCACTCAAATCTCCATTACCTTATTTCTTTCTTTATGACCCCATCTCTCTCCTCCTAAATCTTAAACTGTTAACATTATGCCTTTTGAAGCAGATAACCAATTGTCTGCAAAATTGGCCCTGGGTATATTTGCCAAAAGTATCTCTGCAAAGACATCTGTTCTGCAAGGACTTTTGTGGCAACAATTTTTTCCGCATGACTAGATCGCCGTGAGACACTTTAACACTTTGGTTTCCTCAGCTGGTTGATAGCTTAGTTTCATTCCTCCACTGATGCAGTGCCCCCATTTTTATATTATAAAAAATTTAGCCTTCATATTATTCTATACAGTGACACAGAGTTTTGAATCCATATTCCTCATAGAACTTGGGAACATCTATCAGTGGACATGTGACAATATGCCAAGAACAAACAGTGGAGTGAAGGGCTTTCACAACACAATACACAGCTCAGTTACAGATATGCATGTTAGTATTTGGAAGCAGATATCTCCCTTTTTTATTTTTTTATTTTATTAAGTTTTTTTTTAATTATGATATAGTCACATACAGTATCATATTAGTCTCAGGTGTACAATATAGAGATTCAATGATTCTATACATTGCTCAGTGCTCATAATAATAAGTGTACTCTTAAATCCCCGTCACCTGTTTTACCCATCCCCCACCCACCTTCCCTCTGGTAATCATCAGTTTGCTTTCTGTAGTTAACAGTTTGTTTCTTGGTTTGTCTCTCCTTTTCCCTTTGTTACCACTGTTTAAGTTCCACATATGAGTGAAATCATATGATATTTATCTTTATCTGACTGACTTTTTCACTTAAGATTATATTCTCTAGCTCCATCCATGTTGTTGCAAATGGCTAGTTTGAATTTTTATGGCTAAATAATACTTCAGTGACTGTGTGTGTGTGCATGCATGTACATATGCCTATCACCTCTTCTTTATCCATTCATCTACAGATGGACACTTGTGCTCCTTCCATAATTTGGCTATTGTAAACAATGCTACAATAAAAAAAAGGGTGCATATATCCTTTCAACTTAATGTTTTTGTATTCTTTGGGTAAATATGCAGTAGTGCGATTTATTTTTAATTTTTTATTTTTAATTATTTTGAAAACTTTGTATGGTTTTCCACAGTGGCTACAACAATCTGTATTCCTACCAGCAGTGCACAGGGTTCCTTTTTCTCCACATCCTTGCCAACACTGTTGTTCCTTGTCTTTTTGATTTTAGCCATTCTGGCAAGTGAGAGGTTGTATCTCACTGTAGTTTTGATTTGCATTTCTCTGATGATGAGTGATGTTGAACATCTTTCTAGTGTCTGTTGGCCATGTATATATCTTTTCTTGAAAATTTATGTTCATGTCTTCTAGGCATCTTTGCCCATTTTAATCAGATTATTTGGGGGGGCTGTTGTATAAGTTCTTTATATATTTTAGATACTAACCTTTTATTGGATATGTTATTCACAAATATCTTCTCCCATTCAGTTAGTTGTCTTTTAGTTTTGTTCCTTCACCCTCCAGAGCTTTATACTTTGATGTAGTCCCAGTAGTTTATTTCTGTTTTTGTTTCCCTTGCCTCAGGGGACATATCTAGAAAAATGTTGCTATGGCCAATGTCAAAGAAATTACTGACTGGATTTTTATGGTTTCAGGCTTCAAGTTTAGGTGTTTAACCCATTTTAAATTTATTTTATGTATTGTGTAACAAGTGGTCAGTTATATCCTTTTGCATGTAACTGTCCATCAACAGTTGAAACAGTTTATTTGTTGAAAAGACTGTCTTTTTTCCATTGGATATTCTTGTCTCTTTCATTAAATATTAATTAAGAGGGGGCACCTGGGTGGCTCAGTTGGTTAAGCAACTGCCTTCGGCTCAGGTCATGATCCCGGTGACTGGGGATCAAGTCCCACATCGGACTCCCTGCTCGGTGGGAAGCCTGCTTCTCCCTCTCTCACTCCCCCTGCTTGTGTTCCCTCTCTGGCTGTGTTTCTCACTGTCAAATAAATAAAGCCTTAAAAAAAAGAAGATTAATTAAGGATATAACTGTGGGTTTGTTTCCAGGCTTCTATCCTGTTCTGTTGGCCTGTCTATTTTTGACCCAATACTGTATGTTTTGATTACTATAGATTTGTAATAGAGCTTGAAATCTGAGTTGTCATGCCTCCAGATTTATTTTTCTTTTTCAAGATTGCTTTGGGTGCCTGGGTGACTCAGTGGGTTAAAGCCTCTGCCTTCAGCTCAGGTCATGATCTTGGGGTCCTGGGATTGAGGCCTGCGTCGGGCTCTCTACTTGGCAGGGAGCCTGCTTCCTCCTGCCTCTCTGCCTACTTATGATCTCTTTCTCTGTCATATAAATAAATAAAAACTTAAAAAAAAAAGATTGTTTTGACTATTTAGGGTTTTTCATGGTACCTATAAATTTTTGAATTATTTTTTCGAGTTCTGTGAAAAATGGCATTGGTGTTTTTTTGTTTTTAAGATTTTACTTATTTGACGGAGACAGAGAGAACACAAACAGGGAACACCAGCATGGAGAGTGGGAGAGGGAGAAGAAGGCTTCCTGCAGAGCAGAGAGCCCAATGTAGGGCTTGATCCCAGGATCCTGGGATCATGACCCGAGCTGAAGGCAAACACTTAATTGACTGACTCATCCAGACACCCGATGTTGGTATTTTGATAGGGATTACATTAAATCTGTAGATCGCTTGGGTAGTATGGACATCTTAACAGTATTTGTCCTTCCAATCCATGAGCATGAAATGTCTTTCCATTTCTTTGTATTGTCTTCAATTTCTTTCATCAGTGTTTTAAAGTTTTCAGAGTAAAGTTCTTTCACTTCCTTGATTAATTTTATTCCTAGGTATTTTATTATTTTTGGTGCAATTGTAAATAGGATTGCTTTCATAATTTCTCTTTCTGTTGCCTCAATGTTAGTATATGGAAATGTAAAAGATTTCTGTACATTGATTTTGTACCCTTACAGAATTCCTTTACCAATTCTAGTCGTTTTTTTGGTATAATCATTACTGTTTTCCTTATTAGATCACATCATCTGAAAATAGTGAAAATTTTACTACTTCCTTACCAATTTGGACACCTTTTATTCCTTTTTCTTATCCGATTGCTCTGGTTAGTAATTCCCGTACTATGTTGAATAAAAGTGGTGAAAGTGACCTTCTCTTGTCCTTGACAAGGGAAAGGCTGTCAGGTTTTCTCCTTTGAGTATTATATTAGCTGTGAGTTTTTTTTTTTTTTATTTGGCCTTTATTACATTGGTGTATGTTCCCTCTAAACCTACTTTGTTGAGTTTTTATCATGAAGGAATGTAGTACTTTGTCAAATGTTTTTTCTGTATCTATAGAAATTATTATATATTTTTAATCTTTTCTCTGATACCTCTTTTAATGAAGGAAAAATATTTCAGCAATAAATGAAAAAGTCTGATGCCAAATATGGAGTCATATCAACAAGGAAAATGAAAAGTACAACTCTGTGAAGGAAATACTTCAAAGATAAGTACAAAAATAAAATTAGAGCAGTATGGCTCTGAATCCACATTATACATTTGTAATGTATTCAAATATTTTATATTTCCCAATAAAATATTTTTAATTTTTATTCCTTTTTAATGTTTAATTATGTCCTTTTTAATGGTTGCCCCTTTTATTTTTCATGATTTTATCTTTTCTGGCTTAATTGCCTTAAGGCTTGTTAGTTATGCAGCAAATTGTTTGCAGCAAAAATGCTTACAGCAAAGATGTCTCTGCCCTAGATGCATAGAATGAGAATACCAGACGTGAATTTTCACTATCTTCTGAACCTCTGTTCTAAATGTCTCCTTTGACCTCTTGATCTAACTGAAAACTAGCTCTGTCCTGGGAACATGTCCTCTCTTGTTCTCAAAACTCTTAGCTGCTTTCTTTGTGCAATTTTCATATGATAGGGTCAAGAATGAAATAAGTGTTCCCCTTGCTGCATTCAAATCATTTATTTTCTTCTTTTCCATTAAACATTCTCAACACTGGTTCACATGTCAATAGACCATAAAGTATAATATTCCTGATTATTATAGATTCCTTAGGTTGATTGCCTTCATTCAGTCAATATTTTAACTCCTAGATCTCTGTTTACTCTATAACACTACTTTTACTTACATATCTGGGTGATTTCAATTATCTGTCCTTTCCTCCAATACTCTTAACTCTCCATTCCTTTACCACATATCTGGTAATTCAATCTCTCAATCTCTCAATCTCCCTCTTTCTCTTTCTTCACTTTTTTCACATTCAGCTCTGTTCTTTCTTTCAAACTTATGCTGAAGTTATTTATTTCATGTTAACTCTGTCTCACACACACACTCATACACACACACACACACTCGTTGACAATAACCCAAATGTTGCTCAACCCAAAGGTCAATTCTTAGTCTTCACTTTTCCTGACTAATGGATTGCTTTTTTTTCTTCAAAATTTTATTCATTTGACTTATATTTTTCACTCAAAACAATGTGGTTTTCTATGACCCTGTTCTGTGATGTCAGTAAAATATGTCAGAAAAAATTTTTAATTCAGGTAAACTACTAAATTCAAAATATGCTTTGGGGAAAATCTGTTCAATGTTTAGAAAAGAAAAGTGAAAACTGAGAATAGCTGAAGTCAAGAGAAACATGATATTCTTATCCCAACATACACAGAAATAGAAATATTTAAAAGATGATTGCTAAATATAAGACTATTTCCTAATATGCTAATTCATTCTACATCATAAATTTGAAGTTTAATATTAGCATTATTAGTCCAGGGTATTTACTGATGGGGAAAATGGGTTTTTATCTCACTTATTTAAAGTATACGAGTCCAGTTTTTGAAATGTTGGTACCATTTATGTGACATCACAGTGTTCACGAATCCTAGTGGCATACATATAAGCAGTAATACAAGCTCATAGCAGAGAAGAATCAACTAAAGCAACAGATGAAGACCATGGCCCATGAGACGTACTAAGAGGAATAGACCTCTTACCTAACTGAATAAGATTTTGTATTGAAGTGTGTTTTTTATAAGCTGTCCCATAAGATCTAGGAAATTTTGGTAATTGCATTAATACTAATGCTCTCTACCCTCTACCAGGAAGATAATAAGGTATAGGTGAAGCTGAATTAGAAACAGTAGTAGAAGTATTAAGACTACAGATAGGTATGCTCTTTTCATTGTTCAGAACAGTTTTCACAATGCCCCCTGAATTATGCATGGAGGCAATTGTGAATAGGCAACCTGCCATCTAGTTTGTTTAATTTATGAACATTTATAATCATTGTCTGGTAGCATCTTAACACTATGTTAATGATTTCTATTTTCAAAAAAGACTTATGTTCACTTAGCCTATTAGAAATATACTTTGTTTAGCTTCAACAATGGACCTATGAATTTCCATTTCTAAGGAGATTTAAAGATATTATAATGAAACAGGTCATGGTTTTTAAACATAAAAATGAAGGTAGTTTTTAGCATGTGTATGGAATGCCATAATAATCATAATTATTTTCTTAATGTACTCCTATTGTTGTAACAACTTATTAGCTACTAAGCATAAACAGATTTGAATATTTTTTTCTATATTCTACAAGGATCTAGATCATCCAGAATACATTGTAAAATAACTATAGCAGTACAGGGAGAGAATAGAAAGACAAAATAATTAGCTAAGGTAAGTATCAAATAAGTAAATTATACTTTCCTTAAGCTTTTCTGGACAAATTTATTAGCCAGCTGTTTTCTTACTATTTTCCCCCATTTTTACCAGCATTATTGAAGTATAATTGACATACAATAAACTGTACATTTTATATATACACCTGTGAAACCATCACCATAATCAAGACATTAACTTAGCATAAATATATCCATCATACCGAAAAGTTTCTTCTTGAACTTGTTGTAGTTCCTCCTTCTGTTCCAACCTAGATTTTAACGCCTTCTTTCCTTTATAAACATTTTTGGTTTTGTATAAAACAATTGTGGTGTAATATGTTTGCCATTTTGCTATATATGTCATCTTTCTCAAATAAGGAATACTCTTACTTAGGTTCTACTAAAAGTATTTTTTATTCTGCAGGGAACAGCTGTTTTCATAAATATGAATTTTGTTCCTTTTATTAATTGCTTTTAGTTGAGTATAATAAGGAAATTGAAGGGGAAATGTTATTGTAGTTAAACTACCTAACACATTTCTTATTCAGACATGATCGTTCAAAAATAAGACAATCAAAAGTAATGTAAACACATATACATTTGTTGAGCAAGGAGGCAATTGTGGGAACGGAACTGAAGGATCAGCAGCAGCGGGCAGGGTGAGGGGAGCAGCTGCAGGAAGTTGAGAGGAATGTTAACAAGCTCAGAGGTGTGGGATCTTCTCCCTCTCAACTGTCCTCCTTGAGTTGGGAAGACTTCTTTCAGATGGGAACTTCATCTCCTGATTTTAAGAAGCAGAAGGAAGCGACCAATTCACCTGGATAGTGGCTGATATATTTAGCTATACACCCCCTCAACCACTCCTCGCCACAATGACTTGGAGGAGGAACAACCAACAGAAGAAGAATCCTGAGACTGCAACCCCGGTCACAGAATTACTGGAAATAAATAAATAATATGATAGAAATGGAATTCAGGACAGTAATCATCCAAACAATGGCTAATTTGGAAAAGAACATTAGTCTCAAAATGGAAGCCCTAATAACAGAAGTGAAAGCAGAAGTTAGAAAGGCTATTAATGAGATGCAATCTAATTTAAATATGCTAACAGCTAGAATAGTGAAGCTGAAGATCATATCAGTGATTTAGAAGACAGATAGATTAAGAAGGAAGAGCAAGAAAAGTCTTGGAGCAAACAGCCAAAATCCCATGAAAACAGAATAAGGGAAATAAATGATGCCACGAAATGCTCCAGTATCAGAATTTTTGGAATCCCTGAAGGAATTGAGAGAGAGAGAAGTCTAGAAGATATTTTTGAAAAAATCATGGATGAAAATTTCCCAAATCTGGGAATGAAACTAATGTTTATGTCCTAGAGGCAGAGAGGACACCCCCCAAGATCAATGAGGTCAGAAAAATCTCCAGGCACATAATTGTGAAATTCGTGAATCATAAAACCAAAGAGTATGTCTTGAGGGCAGCTAGGGGGAAGTGATCCCTTACCTATAGAGGGAGGACCATCAGAATAACATCAGACCTTTCCACAGAAACCTGGCAAGCCAGAAAGGGCTGGCAAGACATATTCAGGAAATTACATGACAAAAATATGCAACCAAGGATAATGTACCCAGTAAGGTTGACTTTCAGAATGGAAGGAGAAATAAAGAGCTTCCAGGACCACCAAAGTCTAAAAGATTATGCAACCACCATGCCAGCACTACAAGAAATACTTAGAGGGGTTCTATAAAAGAGAAATGAACACAAAAGTGACACAGAACAGAAATTTACAGAGGTAATCTATAGAAACATAAACCTCACATGCAACATGATGTCAATACAAACATATCTATCAATAATCACTCTCAATGTAAATGGCCTAAATGCTCCAATAAAAAGGCACAGGGTTGCAGACTGGATAAAATGACAGGACCCATCCATATGCTGTTTACAAGAGACACATTTTGAATGTAAAGACACTTCCAGATTGAAAGTGAGGGGATGGAGGACCATCTTTCATGCCAACGGAAACAAAAAGAAAGCCGGGGTAGCGATTCTCATATCAGACAAATTGGATTTTAATCTAAAGACTGTAGTCAGAGACACAGAAGGACACTACATCATTCTCAAAGGGTCTATACACCAAGAAGATCTAACAATTGTAAATATTTATGCCCCCAATATGGGAGCAGCCAACTACATAAGCCAATTGTTAAGCTAAATAAAGAGTTATATTGATACAAATGCATTAATTGTAGGAGATCTTAACACACTACTCTCACCAATGGACAGATCATCTAAACAGAAAATCAACAAAGAAACAAGAAACTTCAATGACACATTGGACCAGGTGGATCTCATAGATATATTCAGAACATTCCACCCTGAAACAGCAGAATACTCATTCTCCTTGAGTGAACATGGAACTTTCTCCAGAATAGACCACATAATAGGTCACAAATCAGGGCTCAACCAATACCAGAAGATTGAGATTATTCCCTGCATATTCTCTGACCACAATGCCGTGAAACTGGAACTCAACCACCATAAAAAGTTCAGAAGAAAACCAAACACTTGGAAGCTAAACACGATCCTGCTCAAGAATCTGTGGATCAACCAGGAAATCAAAGAAGAACTGAAACACTTCATGGAAACCAATGAGAATGAAGATACATAGATCCAAAACCTGTGGGATACAGCAAAGGCAGTCCTAAGGGGGAAATACATAGCCATCCAAGCTTCACTCAAAAAAAAATTGAAAAATCCCAAATACACCAGCTCTTATTACACCTTAAAGAACTGGAAAATCAACAAAAAATTAAACCAACCCCCAACACAAGACAGGAAATAATTAGGATTAGAGCAGAGATGAATGAATCAGAAACTAGAGATATAGTAGAACACATCAGTGAAACTAGAAGCTGGTACTTTGAAAGAATAAATAAGATCAATAAACCATTGGCCAAACTAATCCAAAAGAAAAGGGAGAAGACCCAAATTAATAAAATCATGAATGAAAGGGGAGAGATCACAACTAACACCAAGGAAATAGAAATAATCATCAGAAATTACTATCAACAATTATATGCCAATAAGTTTAACAACCTAAAACATATGGATACATTCCTAGAAACCTATAAACTTCCAAGACTGAAACAGGAAGACATTGACAATTTGAATAGACCTATATCTAGCAGCTCAATGAGCTGCTTCAACGAGATTGAAGCAGTGATCAAAAACCTCCCCAAAACAAGAGTCCAGGTCCAGATGGATTTCCTGGGGAATTCTACCAAACATTCAAAGAAGAAATAACACCTATTCTCCTGAAGCTCTTTCAAACAATAGAAAAGGAAGGAAAACTTACAGACTCTTTCTATGAAGCCAGCATTACTTTAATCCCCAAACCAGACAAAGACCCCATCAAAAAGGAGAACTTCAGACCAATATCGCTGATGAATATGGATGTCAAAATTCTCAACAAGATCCTTGCCAACAGGATCCAACAATGCATTTAAAAGATAATCCACCATGACCAGGTGGGATTTATCCCAGGGATGCAAGGGTGGTTCAACACTTGCAAATCAATGTGATAGAACAAATCAATAAGAGAAGAGAGAAGAACCACATGGTACTCTCAATTGATGCAGAGAAGGCATTTGACAAAATACAACAAAACTCTTCAAAGTATAGGGATAGAGGGAACATTTCTCAACCTCATAAAATCTATCTGCAAAAAACCCACAGCGAATATCATTCTCAACAGGGAAAAACTGACAGCCTTCCCTCTGAGATCAGGAACAAGGCAAGGATGCCCACTCTCACCACTACTGGTGAGAGTGAAATAAGCCAAGTAGAAAAAGTCAAATATCACATGGTTTCACTTACTTGTGGTGCATAAGGAGTAATATAGAAGACAGTAGGAGAAGGAAAGTGAATGGGAAGTAGGGTAATTCAGGGAGAGAAATGAAACATGAGAGACTTTGGACACAGAAACAAACTGAGGGACTTGAAAGGAGGGGGTGGAGGGATGGGAGAGCCTGGTGATGGGTACTGAGGGCACCTACTGCATGGAGCACTGGGTGTGGGGCATGGGCAATGAATCTTGGAACACTGAAAAAATAAAATACATTTAAAGTAAAAAAAAAGTAATGTAAATATCTTTTTGAAAAAGCTACTTTATATAAACAGAATTCTAATAGGTTTTATGTGTCTCCCATTTATGGAATTTTGAGGATGCATAAATTTTCAATATACAGAAATATCTCCAGAACTCCTCAGACAATTGTCACCGTCTTTGAGAATAAATAACAGTATATAATAAGTACCTCACTGGAAAATGAAGGATTTAAAAAGTTATAAAAATTAAGAAATGGGTATACTTCAGGGAAGATACATTCCTTGATATTTTCTCATGCCTATCATATAAAAACCTCACAGATATTAAATAATATTTAGAGTAATCTTGATGAAATGACTTCTAACTCATGCTAGAAAAAGATTTTTTGCTGATTCTTTGAAATTTAATCATAAAAGCCTACAATATATCCAAATAGAAAATTCCTGTAAGGCACTGTGAAAATTGTGGCATATCATGTTTTAGATCTTGTTAGCTCTGATTCATAAAATATGACATTTCTTATGCTATTTGCAAGGCAGTTAATTCATCCTGAAAATCCCATGATATTTTCTACACTCGAAAAGCTTTACTATTCAGTAATAAAAACTATTTTTGTCTAGTAATAAAGACTAACCCACTCTGGAATGCTGAAATATCAGTTTCTAGATCAACAAGGTGCAAAACAACTATGATAAAATGTAAACTATCAACTTAACACAATATTATTTTATGCAGCTGTAACAAAGCTTTAGCAATGAAATCTAACCTTTTCATTGTATATACTTCTCTAAGTAGTGTCTTTGCAGAAAATTTTGATATTAGTAATAATAACATCATGTAACCAATCTATAAAATATTTATAATTTTTACTGTCATTAGAGAAAAATAAAAATATACTACATAATCATTTGTGAAAACATCGAGTTCTATTTAAAAACAGAATTATATGTTTTATCGTCAGCAGATCCACAGTGTAAGGAAACACAATTATTTATTTATAATTTTTATTACTTTTGGTGAAATAAGCTTGTAAATGATTCTAATGTAACTCTTATTTGAGAAAAATAGTCAACAGTATGTAGAGGATTCTTTAGAAAGCCAACAAATGTGAAAAACATTACCTGTCAATAATAAAATATAACTATGTATTATTACATTATATAATTTTTTGTCTACACATTCAGAATTTGGCTACTCCCAAATGAAAATCTTTTAAAAATTACTTTTGTCATTTTCCTTTTGGAAGAATGATAATCCTATAAACAAAACCATAGTATCATTAGGTCTCATAATATTTTTTAAGTAGTTTCAATTTCTTTAGAAAATGGTATATTTAAACATTTTGGAAGTCTTTCAATTGTCTGTAAGCTGAGTAGTGACTGTTTTTAAAAATATATAATAACATTAGAAGTTCCACCGATATGTCCTTCAGTAAGTGAATAGATAAATAAATCAAATAAACTGCATTAAATCCAGGCAATAAAATATTATTCAGATCTAAAAAGAAATGAGCTACCAAGCCATGAAAAAGCATACACAAAACTTACATGCATATTACTAACTTAAACCAATCTGAAAGGGCTACTACTGTGTGATTCTAACTATATGACATGTTGGAAAAGGCAGGAGAGAGTAACAAGGTTAGTGGATGCTAGTGGCTGGAGGGATGGGAATAAATAGAGAACAGAGAATTTTTAGAGCAGTAAAAACACCATGCATGACACCATAACGCTGAACACATTTGTCTGAACCAGGAGAATATATAGCATCTAGGATGAGCTGGAGTTTGGATGACTATGATATGTTAATGTGAGTTCATTGATTATAAAAATGTACCACTCTGGTGGAAAATGTTGATAATAGAGGAAGACTATGTAAATGTGGGGACAGGAGATATATGGGGAATCTCTGTACCTCTCCCTTTATTTCATTGTGAACTTTAAGCTTCTATTAAAAATATATATATAATTTTTTTAAATTCCCATAATGATTGATGAGACCCACAAGAGGAATGAGTTATCTCAAATAAACAATCAATATTCCCATTCAACCATTAAGATCGCCATGAAACATGTGTTGTAGATCTTCTGTAACTTGTATCATCCTAACATTTTTCTAAATTATCTGCTGGTATTCCCTGAAGACTTCTTTGATGCATAGAATTTTCTTAAGTATTAAGGAGAGTACTATGAATTCGTGTATGGAGCAAAGACATCTGTGTAGCATGTATGAGATAATGTTTGCTGGCAACTCAAAAAAAAAAGTCAAAGAAAACTCTTTAGTGTTTACTTGTAAAACATAATGGGTGACTTCATAACTAAAATTCCAATAGGACCCATCTCATGAGAAAAAAAAGGGGGGCAGGGGACACTTACAGTGAGAACGTGCAGTAGTTAGGAAGGCTTATATTTGGAAACAATAATGCATTGGGGCACATGGGTAACTCAGTCAGTTAAGCCGATGTCTCCTGCTCTGGTCATGATCCCAGGGTCCTGAGATTGAGCCCACATTGGGCTCCCTGCTCAGTGGGGAGCCTGCTTCTCCCCTGCCTGCTGCTTCCCCTGCTTATGCTTGCTCTCTCCATCTCCCCCTCTCTCTGTGTGTCAAATAAATAAATAAAATCTTAAAAAAAATAATTCCTTAGCAGTTATGAGCAAAGGAAGGAGACATATGAGGAAGTACAAGAAAAGAGGAGGAAATAAGGGAGGGGTAGCAGTGAGAAAGACAGAAAATTGGGACTGATGAGACACTTCAGTAGTGACAGAGTCTAAAAGGGCACAATGAGGATATAGCTCAAGACAAATTTTACAGATGTGTTCACTCAGTATTTTCTTTCCAAAAATCTCACTACTTTTTGTACTTAAAAAAATTAGCATCAGCTTTATCTTTTTATTTTCTTTTTACTGTAATATTGTCCTAGGGAAATCCCAATTTTCTGAAATAAAAAAAAATTTTGAGTTTAAAATAAAATAAATTCCCAGATGCATCTTGGATTGAATTGTTATCTGAATATGAGGAAATAATCTTCTCCCTCTCTGACTAAATAATCATTATTATTAGACTTCTGGCTTAAAGCTTTGTCATGACTCAGATCCATGCTCTAAAATCATAGGAAACCAGAATGTTACAATTGTGATATGGGAGAGAATCTGGTATTTGAGACTGTAGGTGCTACAACAAGAATTAAAATTTGATATTTCTAGGAAAGGTAATTAAACTGATTAAATGGAATAAAGACCACCATAAACTTGCAATCTGGAAATTTATTTTTAGTCCATAGACATCTGTTATATTAAAAACTTTGGGGTATTTTTGAACATATGAGATTGAAATTATTCTAGGTTTTTGCTGTAATAAACATGGTTCCCTCCTCTGACAAATTAGATTTTACAGTGGGATTTAAATCTAACATTCTTTAGAAATACTGGTATTGGTCATTTGCCACTAGAAACAGGGAAAATTAATGAGATATCTGGAACACTATGCCAAGGATTAGGAGATGAAATATTTATATATAGGATATCCAGACATTTTTGCCAAGAAATACTAATTTGTGGAATACACATCATGACAAGATAGTTAGACTCCATATGCCATAGAAAACATTTTAATTATTTTTGGATTCTGATGGGTTTAAAAATTATAGGATGTCTTTTAGGAGTGCAGTCCTGATACACCTTGATAAGATTTCTGGCTTCCAAACATGTGAAAGAATAAATTCCTATTTTTCAAGCCACCAAGTTTGTGGTAACTTGATGCGGCATTACCAGGGAATTCATACAAGTCTAAATAGCAAATTTAACAATATTAACAAATGATTAATAGATTTAATTAGATTTAATTGGTGTTGTTCTTGTGTTAATGTTGTTGTTCCCTCCTCACCATCAGTAGTGGTGACTTGAACTCCTCTTCCCACTTCCACATGGCCCTCTCCTGCAGGGGCATTCGTCTGGTTCTTGAGTAACTACTCTACTATTGGGGAAAAACATTACAATCTACACATACAGGAGTTTCTGCACATTAGTTTCTTCAATTTCATTTGATATTTCTGAGGGCCTACATTGCACAAATTCCTGAATTCTGTCAGGAGATCAGAGTTGACTGAATTTTAACAACCCATATATATTTTTACAGTTAAATCTTAAATGTCAATTCTAATACAATTTCAAATATTGAGAACTTGAATAGCTTTCTTGTTTTTTTCAATTTTTTAAGTTGAACTGTAGTGAGTATACTCTAATATTATGTTAGTTTTATGTGTGCAATTCTATAACAATTTTTAACTCAATGCTCATTACAATAGCTATACTGGTTTTTTTTTACAGTAGGTATACTTTTAATACCCTTTATTTATTTCACCCATCCTTCTACTCACCTCCCCTCTGATAACCCCCGTGTGTTGTCTATGTTTGAAACTCTGTTCCTTTGTCTCTTTTTTTTCTGTTTGTTCAGTTGTTTCTTCAATTCTATATATGAATGAAATAATTTATCTTTCTGTCTGACTTCTTTCACTTAGCATTATACCCTCTAGTTCCATCCACGTTGTTGCAAATGGCAAAATATCTTTTTTATGGCTGGGTAATGTTTCATTATATAGATATCATATGATAGATAGATAGATAAATAGATCACACCTTCTTCATCCATCTAAGGATGAACACTTGGATTATTTCCATATATTGACTAAATAATGCTACAATAAACCTAAGGGTTGGGGTTCCTGGGCGACTCAGACCTTAAACATCTGCCTTCAGTTCAAGTCATGATCCTGGAGTCCCCAGATCGAGCCGCATCAGGCTCCCTGCATGGTGGGAGGGAGGCCTGCTTCTCCCTCTCTCACTCCCCCTGCTTGTGTTCTATTTCTAGCTGTGTTTCTCTCTGTCATATAAATAAATAAAATCTTTTAAAAAATAAAAATAATAAACCTAAGGGTGCATGTATCTTTTCAAATGTCTGCTTTTGTTTTCTTTGGGATGCCCAGCAGTGGAATTACTGAAGCATATGGTATTTCTCTTTTTTAAGTTTTTGAAGAACCCTCATACTGAATTCCACAGTGGCAGCATCAGTTTGCATTCCCAGGAATAGTTCACAAGTGTTGCTTTTTGTCCACATCCTTGCTAACACTTGTTATTTCTTGCTTTATGATTCTAGTCATTCTGACAGGTGTAAGGGGATATCTCCTTGTGCTTTTGGTTTGCATTTCCTTCATGATTAGCGATGTTGAACATCTTTTTTTTAAAAAAAGATTTTATTTATTTATTTGATAGAGAGAAACACAGCTAGAGAGGGAACACAAGTGAGAGAGGAGAGTGAGAGAGGGAGATGCAGGCCTCCCGCTGAGCAGGGAGCCCAATGCGGGACTTGGTCCCTGGTCTCCGGGACCATGACCTGAGCTGAAGGCAGTCGCTTAACCAACTGAGCCACCCAGACGCCCCTGAACATCTTTTCATTTACCGGTTGGCCATCTGTATGTCTTCTTCAGCTCCTCTGCTCATTTTTTGAATCAGATTATTTGATTTTTTGATATTAAGTTTGTTTTGTTTTTTTTTTAAGATTTTATTTATTTGACAGAGAGAAACACAGCGAGAGAGGGAACACAAGCAGGGGGAGTGAGAGAGGGAGAAGCAGGCTTCCCGCCGAGCAGGGAGCCTGATGTGGGACTGGATCCCCGGTCTCCAGGATCATGACCCGACCTGAAGGCAGTTGCGTAACCAACTGAGCCACCCAGGTGCCCCTTGGTATTAAGTTTTTATATATTTTGTATATTAACCCCTTGTTAAATATATCATTTGATGATATCTAGTGCACTTTGTACATTGTCTTGTCTTTTTGTTGATGGTTTCCTTTGCTCTGCAAAAGTTTTTTATTTTGGTGTAGTCTCAATAGTTTATCTTTACTCTTGTTTTCCTTACCTCAGGAAACACATCTAGAAAATGTTTCTATTAACAAAGCCAAAGAAATTCTGCTTGTGCTTTCTTCTAGAAGTTTTAAGATTTCAGATCCCACATTTAGGTCTCTGATCCATTTTCAGTTTATTTTTGTGTATGGTGTAAGATAGTGTTTCAGCTTCATTCTTTTACATGTAGCTGTCCAGGTTTCCCAGCACCATTTGTTGAAGAGACTATCTTGTCTCCATTCTGTTGTACCACTGTATATTATTTTCTCTTTCCATAGGTTAATTGGCCATATAACTGTGGGCTTATTTCTGGGCTTTCCATTATGGTCCATTGATATATGTGACTATTTTTGTGCCAGCACTATAGTATCTTGATTACTACAGCTTTGTAAGGTATCTTGAAATATGGGATTGTAGTAACTCTAGCTTTATTCTTTTTCTTGGAGATTGACCTAATTGAGGTCTTCTGTGATTCCATACAAATTTCAGGATTATTTGTTCTAGTCCTGTGAAAAATATTGATGTTTTAATGGGGATTGCACTGAATTTGTAGACTGCATTAGGTAGGATGAGCATTTTAACAATATTCATTCTTCCAATCTAAGAACATGGACTATCTTTCCATTTTTTTTGTTATCATCTTCAAATTTTTCCATCAGTGTTTTATAAATTTTAGAGTGGGGATAAACTCCTTGGTTAAGTTTATTTCCAGGTACTTTTTTGGTATGATTATAAATGAGATTGCTTTCTTAATTTCCCTTTTCTACTCCTTCTTTATTAGTGTATAGGAGTGGAACAGATTTCTTATTTTATTTTTTAATTCAATTAATTAACATATTATGTATTATTAGTTATAAACGTAGAGCTCAGTGATTCATTAGTTCTATATAACAACCAGTGCTCATTACATCACATGCCCTCCTTAATGCCCATCACCAAGTTACCCCATTCCCCACATCTCCCTCCCCTCTACCAACCCTCAGTTTGTTTTCTATGGTTAAGAGTCTCTCATGACTTATCTCCCTCTCTGACTTCATCTTGTTTTATTTTTCCCTCCCTTCCTCTACACTTGTTTTGTTTCTTAAGTTCCACATATGAGTGAAATCATATGATAATCATCTTTCTCTAATTGACTTATTTTGCTTGGCATAATACCTTCTAGTTCCACCCACATGGGCAAGATTTTTTTGAAATATATACGTAATATATTTATAAATATTTATTGTATAATACATATGTAATTTATAATATATAATTATAGTTTGTAATATAACATGTGATGTTATATTATATGTATTTATTGAAAAAAATATATATATATACACCTCATCTTCTTTATACATTTATGTGTCAATGAACATCTGGGCTCTTTCTATACTTTGAATATTGTGGACATTACTGCTATAAACATAGGTTGTAGGTATCCATTTGAATCACTCTATTTGTATCTTCAGGATAAATACCTACTAGTGCAATTGTTGGGTAGTAGGATATCTCTATTTTTAAATTTTTGAGGAATCTCCATACTATTTTCCAGAGTGACTGTACCAGCTTGCATTCTCACCAGAAGTGTAAGAGAATTCCCCCTTTTCCACATCTTTGTTAATATTTGTTGTTTCCTGACATTAATTTTTGCTATTCTGACTGGTGTGAGGTGGTATCTCATGAGATATTTTATCTCATCAAAATTGTGTTTTTGACTTGCATTTCCCTGATGCCCAGTGAGTGTTGAGTTTTTTCATGTGTCTGTTGGTGATTTGTGTTTCTTTGGAGAAATGTCTGTTCATGTCTTCTATCCATTTCTTGACTGTATTGTTTGGTCTTTGAGTGTTGAGTTTGGTAAATTATTTGTAGATTTTGGATACTACCATTTATCTGGTAAAATATTTGCAAATATTTTCTCCCATTCTGTAGGCTGTCTTTTGGTTTTGCCAACTGTTTTCTTCGTTGTGCAAATGCTTTTTATCTTGATCAAGTTCCAGTAGTTAATTTTTGTATTTGTTTTCCTTGCCTTTAAAGATATGTCTAGCTAGAAGTTGTTGTGGTCAAGTTCGGAGAGGTTGCTGCCTGTGTTCTCCTCTAGGATTTTGATGGATTCCTATCTCACATTTGGGTCTTTAATCCATTTTGAGTTTATCTTTGTATATGCTGTAAGAAAATGGTCCAGTTTTGTTCTTCTCCGTGTGGTTATTCAATTTTCCCAACACCATCTGGCTGAGAGTTTATTAATTTTATTTTTTTAAAGAACCAGCTCCTGGTTTCATTGATTTTTCCCATTTTTTTAAGTCTCTATTTCACTTATTTCTGTTCTAATCTTCATTATTTTCTTCCTTCTACTGGCTTTGGGTGTTGCTTATTTTTCTTTTTCTAGCTCCTTTATATGTAAGGTTAGATTGTTTATTTGAATTTTTTTTATTTTTTCTCGAGGTAAACCTGTATTGCCATGGACTTCTCTCTTAAAATAGCTTTTGTTGTATCCCAAAGATTTTAGACTGTTGTGTTTTTATTTTCACTTGTCTCCATGTATTTTTTAAATGTCTTTTTGACTTCTTGGTTGACCCATTTGTTGTTTAGTAGCATGTTATTTAGCTCCTATGTATTTGTGTTCTTTCCAGATTTTTTCTTATGACTGATCTCTAGTTTTTAAGCTATTGTAGTTGGAAAAAAAGGTGTGATATGATTTCTTTTTTAAATTTATTGAGACTTTTTGTTTGTTTTTTAAAGATTTTATTTTTTTATTTGACAGAGGGAAACACAGCTAGGGAGGGAACACAAGCAGGGGGAGTGAGAGAAGGAGAAGCAGGCTTCTCACCTAGCAGGGAGCCTGATGCAGGGCTTGATCCCAGGACTCCATGATCATGACCTGAGTGGAAAGCAACCGCTTAAGGACTGAGCCACCTACGCAGCCCTATTGAGATGTTTTTTGTAGCATAACATGTAATGTATATAGGAGAGTGTTCCAAGTGCATTTGAAAAGAGTTTTTTTTTTTCCACTGCAGATAGAATGTTCTGCATATATGGTTGGTCCATTTGGTCTAATGTGTCATTCAAAATAACTTTTTCTGTAGATTTTCTGTCTGCAGATTCATATATTGATGTAAGAGAGATGTTAAAGTACCCCACTATTATTGTATTACTGTTAGTTCCTTCCTCTATGTCTGTTAACAGTTGCTTTATGTATTTAGGAGTTTCCATGTTGGGTGCATAGAATTGACAGTTGTTATATTGTCTTCTTGGATTGTTCCCCATATCATTATGTAGTATCCTTCTTTCTCTCTTGTTACAGATTTTGTTTTCAAGTCAATTTTGACCAATATAAGTATTGCTACCCCAGCTATCTTTTCACTTCCATTTACATGGTATATGTTTTTTTCATCCCTTTATTTTCAATCTCCATGTGTGATTAGATTCTTTAACATCTTCAAGTAGGATTTTTTTTCTTTGGGGTTTGTTTTTAAAGATTTTTTTTTTATTTGACACAAAGAGAGAGACAACAATAGAGGGAATACAAGCAGGGGGAGTGGGAGAGGGAGGAGCAGGCTTCCGGCCAAGCAGTGAGCCTGCCTTGGGTCTTGATCCCAAGACCTTGGGATCATGACCTGAGCCAAAGGCAGATTTTTTTTTTTTTAAGATTTTATTTATTTATTTGACGGAGAGAGAGATTACAAATAGGCAGAGAGGCAGGCAGAGAAAGAGGAGGAAGAAGGCACCCCGCTGAACAGAGAGCCTGATGTGGGGCTTGATCCCAGGACCCTGAGATCATGACCTTGCTAAAGGCAGAGGCTTAACCCTCTGAGCCACCCAGGTGCCCCCAAAGGCAGATGTTTAATGACTAAGCCATCCAGGTGCCCCTTCAAGTGTTTTTTAAATCTGTATAAGCAAGTAGTTCTTTTACATTCAGAGACTTTATAATCCAAATTACTTTTGTTCCAAGAAAGAAGCAAAGATATCCAATTTGTGTGGGTTTTTTTTTTTTTTTTTTAGAAAATATGTTATAGTCATACAATAGAGGAAATTCCATTAAAATTTCCAAGAACCTAGGTAATTTCATGAGTTTATTGGTGGGCTCCCCCTACTTTATTATGTGGTGTTATCTATAATATGTTTCTAGTTATATTGTGGATGAGCTTAGGTGTTATTTTTGTGGGTTTTTTTGTTTTTTTAAGATTTTATTTATTTGACAGAGAGAAACACAGCCAGAGAGGGAACACAAGCAAGGGGAGTGAGAGAGGGAGAAGCAGGCTTCCCACCGAGCAGGCAGCCTGATGCAGGGCTCAATCCTGGGACTCCGGGATCATGCTGAGCTGAAGGCAGAGGCTTAACCACTGAGCCACCCAGGGGGCCCTGAGCTTAGGTTTAACTTGAACATGTATTATCAAATGGTGATTAATATATGAAAATTTTTTTCCATATTGATTTGACTCATTTGTGTACCTTTTATGAAAATTCCCTAATACCTTAAACACAAGGAGAGATTTCATATCTTAGAATTCACTAAAGACAAGCCAGAAGTCATTCCTCTCATTCCATAGTCATTCACATTCCAACAGTTAATGTTCATTTATACAATTGTTGTAAAAACAATTGACGTACTTTGTAGTTAATCTAATCTCAGTATTTGCTTATATTTCATATTCTTATAGAGCAAATAACAAATTTATATGAATAGCTGATCTCCAAATGTTTAAAAATGTCTTCCACGGATATAAAAGAACCACAACTATAAATAGAATGTCATAAAAAGCTAAATACTTTAATGTTTAAGGGGATTTTTTAAAAATTGTGACATCACAAGAAAAACTAACAAAATTGAATACAGAGCACAAGATAAAAAGCATTGAGTTTTCTATCAATAATTGGGAACAATTTTAATGTGATTTTTATCCCAGATGCCTAGAGAGCTGAGAATTATCAAGAAAACAAATATAAAAAGATAATCGGATTTTATGATTGCCACTACTTCAAAGAGTGATATTTTTCCCATCCAATTGAAACCAAATGATTATAAAAATTAACTTTTCAGTGCTTGATTTATAATAAGGGCAACAAGAAACAGACCAGTTCTGCAAAACTGCCAATTATTGAACTGGATAAAATTTAAGAAGAATTTGATTGGGCACAGAAATGTACAGGATTTGGGCAGACTTAAGTTGAGGTGCTTATTAGACAGTGAAATGCTGATCTAGTAGGCACTTTGATAAATGAGTCTGGAATCCAAGGGAAAAGTTCAGTAAAAATATAATGGAGAATTGTTAATGTATGCACAGTGTATAAAGCCTCAAGATTTGATGAGATAGAAAACACAGGGCCTAGAACTGTGCTCTAAGACACTCTAACATTTAAAAGTCACGGATATGAGGAGAATCTAGCAAAGAAAATGTAAGGAACAACCAGTGAGGTAGCAGAAATTGAGTATAATGTCCTGGAAACTAGAAAAAAAAAAGGTTTCAGGAACGAAAGTGTGACTAACTTTACAAATACTATTCAGAAGTGAGGTTATATGAAAAAATAAGAAATTATCCATTATATGTAATAATTTCTGGGTGATTGTTATCCTTGACAAAATCTCATTCAATCACATTTGTGAAAATGGCTCACTGGAGTCATTCCAAAAAGAATAAGAGAAAAATAATTACATGCACTTCTCTTTCAAAGATTATTTTATTAAAAAGTGCAGAGAAATAGCTTATTTGCTAGAAGGCTCTTATTGATGTGGTTTTATTTATGTTTTAAGGTAGATAAATTATAGCCTAATGATGCTGTAGATAATGAGGCAACATGCTGAAACAATGCCTGTGTAGTTTTCAGTACATTTCCTTTACAGTCATTCACAAATATTACCAATTTGGTTTTAGTATTCTTTTGTAGGTGTAAAGTTTTAAAAAGTATTGAAGATGGATAAAGCTGATGCTTAGAGAAATAAAAACTCCCCCCAAATGGTACAAAATGGACAAATAATAAAGTTGAGAAAATAGAAAAAATGTATCAGTAGCTTAGAAAATTGAAAAAAGATAGTTGTATGTGTATGTCTGTGCATGTGTGCATGTGTGTGCTTGTGTACATGTAAAAGAGAGACTAAAGGGTATGACTGTCCTTAGTAATTAGAATCAAAGCAGTGACTATCAATAAATGTAGTCTGCCCAATTGGATATACAGTTGAATATAAGTGAAATTAAATCACTGCCTTGTGTAATATTTTGTAAAAAGAAAAACCCTAATAAGATTGAAATTATTTTCAGATTTTTGGGGCACTTGGGAGCCCCAGTCAATCTTCTGCCTTCAGCACAAGTTGTGAACTCAGGGTCCGGGAATCAGCCCCACACTGGGATCCCAGCTCAGCAGGGAGTTTGCTTCTCCCTCTCCTTCTGCCCCTGTCCCTCTGTTCACTCTCTCTCTCTCTCAAGTAAATAAATAAAAAATCTTTTAAAAAATATTTTCAGATTTTCAATTTTTTTGCAAAATTTAAAATGTAAAATTTTGTCTAGTGATACACTTTATTAAATTACTTTTAATTCATATTTCCTTAATGTTTAGGGGAGTTTTACATCCTTTTTATGCCTTTTTTTTTTTTTTAAGAGAAAGAGAGAGTGCATGCACCTGAGTGGTGCAAAGGGAAAGGTAGAGAGAATTTTAAGCAACTCCATATTCAGTACAGAGCCCAAGGCATGGCTCAGTCTCATGAGCCTCAGATGATGACACTAAGATGACCCTGAAATCAAGAGTAGGACAGTTAAGCAACTGAGCCATCCAAACAACCCTACATCCATTTTATGTCTTATAATTTGTGAGTTCTTCACAGACCTCTTTGTTAGTTATATGGATTGTAAATGCCTTTTGTTTCCCACAAAGTATAGCTTGTCCTTCTACTTTGTTAAACTCTTACAAATGGGTGCCTGGGTGGCTCAGTTGGTTGGATGACTGCCTTCAGCTCGGGTCATGATCCTGGAGACCCGGGATCCAGTCCCACATCAGGCTCCCTGCTCGGCGGGAAGCCTGCTTCTCCCTCTCTCACTCCCCCTGTTTGTGTTCCCTCTCTGGCTGTGTTTCTCTCTGTCAAATAAATAAAATCTTAAAAAAAAAAAAAAAAAAAACCTCTTTCAGAATGTCTTTATTTTAATGTTGTCAAATTAATTAATTTCACTTTGTGCTTTATGCTTTTTGAGTCTTATTTAAGAAATAATATCCTACTGTGACTTCCTGAAGATATTTCACTCTATTTTTTTTAAATAAATTGTTTAACATTATGCTTCTGCAGTTTATATATTTAATCTCTTAGAATCAGCTTTTCTGGTACTTATAATACTCAAATGGCTGGCTTTCCCCTAGGTATTATTTTTTTCTCTGTATCATAAATACTTTCTAAATTTACATAAATTTATTATTAAATTTAATTTAAAGAAAAACTTTACAGAATGAAGAAAAAATATTTCAATTAAATATTTATTTAAAGTTTTCTCTATTACTACTAATAATGAAAATTATGAGCATGATATATCTCTTCATAAAATTAAATACACACACATAACCTACATACCAAAAAATGCATTTCTTTAGGTAATTTTATATGTTAATACTATTTTTGTGTATTATAAAATATGTATTTCAATACTCCATGAAATGCATGCACAAAGCCATATAAGCACAGAGCTTCTTTTCCACATTTGGGTAAGTAAAGAAAATCTTTCCTTACAGAACCCATTTTTTTATTCCCCAGAAGTTAACAGAATGCCAAGTGTCCATTTTATATTAAAAATTAACCTTAGTATGGCTCCTGGGTGGCTCAGAGGGTTAAGCCTGTGCCTTTGGCTCAGATCATGATCTCAGGGTCCTGGGATGGAGTCCCACATGGGGCTTTCTGCTCAGAAAGCCTGCTTCCTCCTCTCTCTCTGCCTGCCTCTCTGCCTATTTGTGATCTCTCTGTCAAATAAATAAATAAAATCTTTAAAAAAAAATTGACCTTAGTAGTCTTAGCATGATATAAATCAACCCTTGTAGCTCTTTAATGTGGCTTTTCAGTGTTTAATCAGTTTTAGGGGTGAAGATTTTGTGTTTCTAGCAAATACATTTTAAACAATAGTTAAAGTCAAATTTTAGATTTTTAAGTTGTTTTAGACATTGAGTAAGGTGTAATCATCTTGCTTAATGAGTTCCAGAGAAAGTAAATAATGTCTTCAAAAGCATCACAAATAACTTTATTGGTACAGTTAGAATTCTGATTTATCTTTCTAATGGACTGTATTAAGTACTACATAATTCCAACTTTAAGTTGGAACCAACTTTAAGTTAATTAATTAATTCTACTCAATTATAATTTATATAATAATTTGTGACACTGTTGTTTAAAATTTTTAAACATGAATTTTATGAAAAAGAAGAGAATGTGGGAAACTATTTTTAAAGGCAGCAATAATGTAATCATAACAATAACAATTTTAACTATGATCAAAATTTGTAAGAAATATTTCAAAGTAACTGAGACTTATATAATGGCATTGCATGAATATATATGGAGTAAATCTGAAGAAGTCATTGCTCTGAGTGAGGATTACCTTACTTTGCCTACCACCTCAAATTGTGATTCACAATTTAATCATCAGCACCATTTTATATTTAGAGACTTTCAACAGTACAACATTTGCATACAATCTTTTTAAAAAAATTTTTAATAGTGTCACTTCATGATAATTGCAGTGTAGTATCAGTTTGGTAATCAAAATTGTAAATATGGCAAATAAGGATAACATTTTTGTACATCTGGCAGTTCAATTGATGTTTTTCACTAGGAGGACTACAATTAAAAGCAATGTACCAATTTCAACATCTGCAAGACAGAGATTTTTCTAAAAAATGGGGTAATAAAACATAAGATAAAACATATATCCATTCCTGTATTCTAATATTAAAGACAGTACCATCTTCCATTATAATCATCATAAATTCTAAAATGTGAATTCCTTTCTTACAATTTACTTAAATCTGAAAGAGATTTTTGTCACAAAATTTAATAAGTCCTCAGACTTACTCCTATTCCTTTTTTCCTACATCTTCAGTCCATTAAATAATTATGTATATTTTGTTTATGTATATATATTTAATATATTTGGAATTTTACAAACATACTCACATGTACATATATCTAGATAATGTGTTCCTCTTGCCTATGTAACTAGGACACTGTCATTTTTAACTGCCTATGTGTTTAGCTCTAGTGAAAATCATGGATGCCAAGTAAGACTATTTTTTGATTTGTGGTCAATGCTGCAGTTTGCAGAACCTGGCACTGTGACTGCCTATTAAGCCCCAGGTCAGCTCAAAGCTGGAGTTGAACAAAGCTACCTCCTCTGTTTGTTGCACAGCAGGCTGATCCATGTAATGTCTTTGCTAGTTACTGCTTTGTTGGGTTGTTGAAGTTCTGTTGGGAACAAGCTTTGAAAACTTGTCTTTGCTTGCTGATTTATATTCTCACTTGGTTCAAAGGGGTGATTGGTGTCTATGGCATAGGCAGTACATTTTTATCCACAGGATCAGAATTGTCAATACGCTTGAGTGAAATATTTTGATTGAACCAGTAAGAGCTTTAGAATGTAGTTGTTTTGGACATATTGATTCATATATACATGCTGTCTGTTACAATATATCTCTTGTATTCCCTTCTACATTGTTCACTTGTTCTGTAAATAAGGGAGGTCAGATACAAGCATTCTTATTTCATTTATCAGAACTGAAAGGAATTCCAGTAGCTGCAGTCATCAGCCCCACTGGCAATTGTTGGATCAGAAACACAGAGTTTCCTTTGTGCGATGGACAAATCACATAACTTCTCTTTACCCATGTTGTAAATCTGCCAAATGGATGAAATACAATGTTAACATTAAAGGACAATATCTTTAAAATGGGAGACACAGAATTCTGGTTCATTTTATCTAATGATTTCATTCATTTTGGTGGTTTCATAATCAGATTATAACTAAGTAGTAATATGTTTGAAAGTACTCACTCCAAAAGTAAAAATATGGATTTACAAAACGGACATATAAAATGATTAATGAGAGTGATTATTTACTATAGAAGCTAACTATATGATATTTATATATTATTTTTGACTAATGCTTTTAAGATAGTAATTGGTTTATAACATTAAAAGTGTATAAAGTATGAAAATTATTAAAATAGGTATAGACATCATTAACTTTTAGAAATAACATACATATATTAATTTAATTTAGAAAATCTTAACAGTCTATTGAAACATTAGCAAATATATATATTCCTGACATATAACATATACATAAGGTGAAATTAATTCTATAGTTGCAAAGTTGTGCTATAGTTGATTGCCACAGCCTGAGTCATACCATACAAAGCTTACATGAGCAATATAAGATTTCATGAAGTGCACTGAGTTTATAAAAACATTGAAATCTTCTTTGTGCATGAATATTTTGTCTTCTCAAACTAAATATTTCAGGCCATTTTATAAAGACCATTGCAAACTCTGTATTGTTACACATGATATAGGTGATGAAAAAGGTGATGAAAAACTAGGATAATTCAAAATCATCAAATATGATCAAAACATATATTGTGTCACATTGTCGACTGCCCAATGCTAAGGACAGTGCAGAACCAGTAGAGCCGAAACAGTCCATACATTTTAGCTCACCCTTCCAGTCAACGTATGAGAAACATATAAGTCAATATACAGGAAAACATGAGAATGCAGACACACAATCAATAATAAATGAATGCTACTCCCTTTTGAGTTTTCAGATACACCATTTGTAGGGCACTGATATCCATTTTAATTCAGGGTACTGATAGTATTGAGAACTGTGTACATCTTAGCTAGCTGTGTTTGCACATTTATTTCAAGAGGGATTATTTTCCAGATGACTGACCTTTGGCACTAGTAGAATCTGTGCCCATGAAACAAACTTTCAATAACTAACACACACTAAAGTGGAATTAGACATTTCCCTGATAAGCAGTGATCAGACAGTGTATTGAACAATCCTATATATGTAAACATACATATAATCTGGTAATCTCATCTCAAGATCCTTAATCACATACATGTATATATGTATGTATATGTATGTATATACATGTATGTGTGTGTGTGTGTGTGTGTGTGTGTGTGTGTATTCTCTTAGGAAGTAAGTTTATATGTCAAAATCTAACAATATTCCCAGAACTGGTAGAAAAGAGGGTGCCTGGGTGGCCCAGTGGGTTAAAGCCTCTGCTTTCAGCTCAGGTCATGATCTCAGGGTCCTGGGATGGAGGCCCTCATTGGGCTCTCTGCTCAGCAGGGAGCCTGCTTCCCGCTCCCCCTGCCTGCCTCTCTGCCTACTTGTGATCTCTCTCTGTCAAATAAATAAACAAAATCTTAAAAAAAAAAAAAAGAACTGGTAGAAAAGAACGACAATGCCAATTGTTTCACAGTTCACTTCTTTCTTGGCTGCTCTAACTGAACTGCACCTTGTCAACATTTCCAGAATAGTTGAGTTGTTCTAAAATTATTGTCTGGTCCTTCTTCTCCAGCTCGAAAAATAGAACATTGTAGTTAGAACAAAGTAGAGGATTCAAACTGAAACAAGCCTTTGTTATTACACAATACCTATGTAACTGTAGCAATGTATAAATGAGAATTTGAAACATAAAACCTTAAATTAACTTCCCTGAAGTTACTGGTTAGAATAACACTGATGTTGCTAGTTACAAGGGGAGTATAATCAAATTGTAACTGTAACTCACTATCAGCAAATGATACAGTATGCTCATTCTCTCTTTAATCTTGGCTCACTAGTGGTGCTAAGGATTAGAAACTAAATTCTGAAAAGGTTACATATTGACTTTGCAGGTTTTAACACTGATTTCTTGTTTTAAAGTCTATCCCAACCAAAGTTCTTATGACTTCCCATAGAGTGGATGGTTTTATTTCTTAAGTTTTTTTAAGGCAAAAAATTTGTGTATGATATTTTATGTGTTTGCACATTTTCCTGTGGCATATGAATAGATCTGATAAAATTGTAAAAAGAAAAAAATTACCTAAAAGGTTAAATTTCATAACCTTTTCAGTAAAACAAAGCAGATAGATACATAACAAAAAGTTAATATGTATACATATAGGTAGACAGAATAATTAATATAAAAATTACCTGATTTTTAATAAGCATACAAGGTAAGACTATATATTTGGATTGTAATTGAAGATGTATTTTTGTTACTTACTTTATTTTTATGATTATAAGAACTTTATTTTTTTAATTAACCAGGGATTATAGTACTATTGCTTAGCTTATCATGTAAGTTTCCACCAGAGTTGGCCCTTACCAACTGTTTTTTCCTGGGACTGCTGCAACAGATTAGCACACATTTGATGGCTTAAAATAACAAAAATTTATTCTCTTAGAGTTCTGGAAGCCAGAAGTCCAAAACCAGTTACACTTGGCTGAAATCAAGGTGACAGAAGGACTGTGTCCTATCCCCACCCCTACAGATGCTCTAGAGAATTCATTCCTTGCCTCTTTCAGCTTCTGGTAGCTACGACCATTCCTTAGCTTGTGGCTGCATCATCACAACTTCTGCTTTGGTGGCCACAGTATCGGCTCCTGTGTTTGTCAATTTTTTTTTTCCCTCTGCCTCCCTCTTTTGACGATATATGTTATTGCATTTAGAGAACACGAAGATAATCTGGTAATCTCATCTCAAGATCCTTAATCACATCTTCAAAGATCTTTTTGCCCATATAAGGTAATATTTACAGATTTCAAGGATTAGGGCATGCATGTATTTTGGGGTATCATTATTAAGCCTAATAAACTGACTCTCCTTTGCTAGTATTTACTTTCTCACCAATTGTACCTTACAGTTCAGCTCTAGAGAGGAAACCAATTACAGTTTTTCAACACATCAACCCCTCTCTCTTCAGCACCTTTGCACTTGTTATTCCATTTGTCTTCAATGCTCTTCCTTATGGCTCTTGACTTACTTCATTAATATCCTTCAATCTAATGCAGGTTAAAACAAAGAAACAGACAAAACAACAATAACAACAACGACGACGACAACAAAACAACAGCAAAATATTCCTTGCTCTAGCTATATCAGAATTGATTTTGGCCCTTGTTCTCTGTCTGTATTTCATAACTTTGTGTTTTAGGTTTTTATTTGTTCTTTTTTTCTATATGCACAAAGAATATAAAACTTCCATTTTTGTATCTGGTAGTTAGCTTATTGCCTGACACATAGTAGGAGAGCAACAAATTGCATTATTGTTTAAATAGAGTGACTTCATTAGTAGAAACAGTGATTTACTTTAAAACAGTGTTATGTCACTAGGGAAATAAGCTGAATTGCAATGAGAAAACCGGAATCACTCATTATCTATAAATAAGAATTGGATTTTCTGTTATTACAATGGGTATTAATAGCAAACTTTTCAAAAATTAAAATGAATAGCATAGAGTTTAAATATATTCCATTTTTAGATCTAACATATTCTAGCTTCTAAAAAGGCATTAATTCCTTATTAGAAAATGGACTATTTAAAATGAAGTGTGTAATATGTCCTAAAGAGGAATATGCCTTTCATACATTTTTAGAAAAAAAGTTTCTACATATTCCTAAACATCTGAAAAGCAATTTGCCTGGGTGGCTCAGTCCTTAAGCGTCTGCCTTCAGCTCAGGTCATGATCCCTGACTCCCAGGATTGAGCCCCGCATCTAGCTGACTGCTCAGTGGGAAGCCTGCTTCTCCCTCTCTCATTGCTTGTGTTCCCTCTCTAGCTGTGTTTCTCTCTGTCAAATAAATAAATAAAATTTTAAGAAAAGATATATGAAAAGAAAAACCTCATAAGGCTATTTTATAGCACTTCACTCTAAAACTGGATAGTACTGATCATATGTTTACATAATTCAAATCATAATCAAGAAAATGTACTCTTGACTAAGTAGTATGCTAGAAAAGGAGGATGTAGAGGACATACATAAAATAGGAATATTTGTGCTTAAACATTATTTGTTCATGCAATAAAGGCCTCAAAAATATTGCTTTACTTAAAATTAGATCCCATATGAAATGTTGTTTATACCATTAATATGCTCAGGAAGCATTTATGTAATGGAACGTAAGTGACATTTCATTACATTATCATGAATTATTCATTTGTGGCTCCAAATGTATCTGTTTTTGCTAAGTAGATGACTGAGACAGACACATTAAGGACACTTTAAAGTTATGTTTTGTAAGGAAACATTAATACTAAAGGTTCAGAAATATTTTCAGGATGATACATTTTGCTAGAAAAATGTGGAAAAGAAAAGTTAATAAATTGTAACAGAACTAATTCTTATTCTTGTTAGCATACAGTATTTCTTAATTTAAATTTTACTGACTTTATTAGCCGGTTCATTAAATGCAAATTTTTACTTGTAACAACCAAAATGAATTAGTGACTTGTTCATTTTGTTATACTGTGAATTCACATAAAATCTCTGTAAAAAAATCTGCTTGCTTGGTGCCTTCAGCATTGATATGTCTCTTCACAAAAACTAATTATATGCTTTGAGTTTCCATTGGGAAAACAAATATCTCATATTTCAACATTTTCTATCAAATGCTTGGTGTCCTTATGTTAACAACATATTTAAACCTGATAAGTATTTGACTAATGTATTTCAGTGTAAGATGTATAAAATTTTTAATATGTTTCTACTGCATTGTAACTGAAGTTGATGTTTTCTCCAAACCTTCTAAAAAGATACAAATCTGCTGTTCCTTTGGAGGTGAATTCGCCATGATAAAAGCCAAGTCACAAGCTCACATGTGACTATCAGACAGCACAGGCTTTTCTTTTCTTTTTTTTTTAATCAGGCTGTGTTCATTTCACTTTAAAAACCTCCAAGCTATGGATCATCTGTCTGCTCTTTGAGGAGACTATTCCACCATCTAATACAGTTCATTAGCTATGTCAAAGTCCAGCCTTACTGGCTGGAAATCAGAGTAGAGTGGAATTTTCTTCTAACAGAAGGGCCATTTGACTCATTTTATTATTTTTATTACTGAACACCATAGTGAACTAGCCAGTTGACTGTACATTGAAAGACATAGGCCTGCCCTAAGGACTCACATCTCAGCAAATGATCCCTTTTCTCTGCCTGACTTGCACAGCAAAGGACAGGGAATGCAATCATCTTGATCAATGAACCTGAGTAAAAGAAGAACAGGCAGGACACTAATCAAATAAGTGGATCTGCTGAGGCTAATCCTTCAACCCCAAACTTTGTTTCTTGAGGGCCCACAGGAGATAAGCAGAGAAAAGAAAGCTAGACAATATGTTGTAGTTGCATGCCTCAGATAGGCCCTCTGCAGTGACATTTCCATTTAGTCACCTTGAGAATACAATATCATGTCACAGACCTAGAAACACATATTCAGCTTCAGATAGACTTCCACATATAATTTTGCTATTGTCTGCAGCCTTTAGATTATAAAATATCATACCTGTAATTACAAGCATCACCACAGAGGGAGAAACAAGTAGAAAACCAATTTGAAAATAATCTGTCTTTATAAAATTCCTCCTATACTATTCTTCATAGATTGTTAAAATTAAATGCAAAGAATTATTCTGGGCAAAGAATTGAAATTAAGATTTAAAATATGACACTCCAAGCTATGTCATCTTGAGAAAGAACATTTCACCTCCCAGCACTTCAAATGTAACTATAAAACAATAACAACTATTTCAATGGATTGTTGTGAAGTATATTTGAAATGTTGTACTTAAAAGTGCCACAGAGTACAATAAACATACACTATATTGAAATTTGCTCACTTTGAAAACAATTTCTAAAATTCTAATCCTAACTGAAAAGTGTTCTGAATCAAAACCACTGTGAGATTCTACCTCACATCAGTCAGAAGGGTTAAAATTAACAAGTCAGGAAACAACAGATGCAGAGAAAGGGGAACCCTTCTACACTGTTGGTGGAAGTGCAGGCTGGTGCAGCCACTCTGGAAAACAGTACGAAGATTCCTCAAAAAGTTGAAAATGGAGCTACCCTATGACCCAGAAATTACACTACTGGGTTTTTACCCTAAAGATATAATTGTAGTGATCTGAAGGTGCACATGTACCCAAATGTTTATAGCAGTAATGACCATAATAGCCAAACTATGGAAAGAGCCTGGATATCGATCAATAGATGAATGGATATAGATGTGGTGTATCTATAATGTAATACTATGCAGCCATCAAAAAGAACAAAATCCTGCCATTTGCAACAACATGGATGGAACTAGAGGGTATTATGCTGAATGAAATAAGTCAATAAGAGAAAGACAATTATCATATGATCACTCTGATATAAGGAATTTGAGAGGCAGAGAAGGGGGGTCGTGGGAGGTAGGGAGGGAAAAAATGAAACAAGATGGGACCAGGGAGGGAGACAAACAATAAGAGACTCTTAATCTCGGGAAACAAACTGAGTGTTGCTGGGGTGGGGAGAGGGATAGGGTGGCTGGGTTGTGGACACTGGGGAGGGTATTGCTGTGGTGAGTGCTGTGAATTATATAGGACTGATGATTTACAGACCTGTGCCCCTGAAGCAAATAAGATGATATATGTTAATTTTTTAAAAAAAGAACAGTTATGGACTTCATACAGTGTTTGGGGCACACACAAAGAAAATATGACTTATTTTGTAAAAATGAAAGTAAATTTGCACTGCACTCATTTTCATGAATGGCTAGATTGGCCAAATTATTTAATGGAAAGAGAATATTCTGCCAGATAGTATAGTTTTTATGTATTAAATATTAAAGCATTTATTTGAAATTCCTTTCCAATACTCATCTAAACCTTTTTATTTCATCCTTCTTTTCACTGGTACCAGGTTCTCAGCTTTAAATTAGAAATTTTCTTTTAAAAATGTTTAGTAAGGGGAGCCTGAGTGGCTCAGTCATTAAGCGTCTGCCTTTGACTCAGGTAATAATCCCGGAGTCCCAGGATTGAGCCCCCCATCGGGCTCCCTGCTCAGTGGGAAGCCTGCTTCTCCCTCTCTCACTCCCTTTGCTTGTGTTCCTTATTTCACTGTGTTTCTTTCTGTCAAATAAATAAAATCTTTAAAAATAAAAATGTTTAGTAAAATCACTACCATATTGAATCCTTAAAAATATTATTATATGCATGTAAATATTAGAGAATGGTTCTCATGGGCCAGGTTTACACCTGGAAAGGGAGCTAATGAACAGAGCTCAATGATAACACACAATGGGGAATATTTGAGAAGCAAGACCAAGTCAAAGAAGAAGAGGAGTTTGAGAAGTTGAGCCAAAAGAGAGCTCTTCACAAGAATATGTGTTGAGGTACCATGTATTTATGTCTAAGAAACACACACACACATACACACCCCTTCCATGAGATTAAGCATGGATGTGTGATGCAGAGGAGTCAATATTGAGCAGAGAGCTCAAACAGCTAAGGTCAAGAGGAATATACAAAAGGTCAGTGATACAGGAAATATTTGTCTTCACTCTTTCTTCTTGCCATCCAAGGCACTGAAAGAGTCACTCCTTGAAGGAGAAAGGAAAATGTATTTTAGATTCAAGCTCTTCACCTACCAACTCCATATACTGAGCATATGTGAGATAACTGAAACCCTCATCACAGGTATAAAATTTAAGATGGGGGTTAAAAACCTTAATAATCAACATAAATGTTAATTTAGCTTTAGATCCTACATAATTCAAAAAAAAATCATGATAATGAAAATATGAAAATTTTAAATGAAGACCAATTCAGTTAGAGTCCCAGATTAAAGGCCATAAGGTTGGGATGGGGATTAAATGCATTCAGACTATCCAAAGGTATTCGAGCACATGTAACTGTCATTAACAACTTTTTAAAGTATTTAATACAAATAAATAAATGTTAAAAATACTTTGTCAGAGGAAAATACTTTATGATAAATAAAGTTTACTTTAATTTCATATAATTCAATAGTCTGTTGGGTATTTCGGCGAGGAGGGGGAAGCAGGGTGGATGGACCTACTGTCTTCATCTTAGCAGCTTCATTTCTGGAGTTGATCCACAAGCCTTCCTTCAATCTCACAAATGAGATTCGCTTCTCATTTCCTTCTATATTGTCATCTGTCATTTTTATTACCAGTGTTATGCTGTTTGAGAGGCAATCATAAACATTCTTAAAAGAAATGGTTCTACTTTTTGCTCATCTAATATTTAGACATAATTGTATTTTATTTATTTAATAACAGTGCTGAGATAGCTGTTTCATTGGTTTTTTTATACATATTTTAGCCCAGCTGATATCTGTTAAGATTTATTGTCTTAATTAATTATTGAGCGGACATCATGAAATTTTTTGGAGTCACAAGGAAGCTTGATTTCTTTTGGAACTCTGATAAGCATGGGAAACTAAATATTATGAGAGTAATATGTGAGTGTATATGTTTGTATATATAAATATTACTAAATATATACCATGTAACTTTATAATTACATATGTGGCCAAAAATTATAAAATATGGTTTATGCCAAAGGCTAAGTTTTTCTTTTTCATTCTAATCAGTTTCCTGCAGAATGTTTGCAATGTGCTAGCAGCCTGTACAAAAGGCAGTAAAACTAAGCTATTTCATGAACTCCCATCACATGAGTCTGAGAAGCCTTTTGTCAGTAAGCCAACCTTCAATTAATCACAGTGCCTGAGAGTCATCTAACACCTAGTGTATTATTTCCAGGTCTGACAACTGTAAAGACAACCCTGGAGGGCAATTCCCATCCTCTATTTCAGTATTTCTGAGGCCCTGACAAAAAAGGAGGTGATAGATACAAAGGCCTTTCAAGTTAATATGCTTGCTGTTCTGGTTCTTGTGATGAAAAACTATTTTTTTATGACTACTGATTAACTTAGATGAGTAGATACTTTATTATACAGGAATGGAAGGAATGAAAACATTTTCCTTTCCTTAGGGAAAAGAGGACTTTCCTTTCTCAATGCAACAAGTTTTTGTTTTTGTTTTTTAAAGATTGTATGTATTTATTTGACAGAGAGAAACACAGCTAGAGAGGGAACACAAGCAGGGGGAGTGAGAGAGGGAGAAGCAGGCTTCTGCCTAGCAGGGAGACTGATGTGAGGCTCAATCTCAGGACTGCGGGATCATGACCTGAGCCGAAGGCAAGAAGCTTAACAACTGAGCCACCCAGCCGCCCCCTCAGTGCAACAAATTGTGCATGTTTCATTTCTCTGCTTTCTGCTAAAAAGATGAGCTATAAATCCTGGGTATACTCCCAGTTAAATAAGCAAAACCATAATTTTAAGTCATGCCTTTCTCTGAAAAGAAGTTTCCAGTTAATATTCTTATTGAACTATAAAGATCCAGAATAGAAGTAGGATATAGGACTGTAGTCCCACTGGATTCAAGAATTGATCTGACCCATATCTGCGAGAAAGCACAAGGAAAGAAAAAAAAGGGTTAGCACTCTTCCTTTCTGTTTTGTTTTGTTTTTTTGAGTAAGAAATTTGCAGTTGTATTAATTTTCAATGGCAATTTTTAATTACTTCTAAAAACAGAATTTTTCCATGAAGACGATATTTAATGACAGTGAATTATATTAAAAATCCCACCAACCATTATATATATAACTATATTTTATATTTATTATATTTAGGAAATAAATTTCATGATCTTCACTCTTCCTAATGTGGATATAAATCAATTGTGAATACATGAAAAAAATAAAGTAATATGCAATCTAGTCATTTCTATCATTTCTACAAAAATATAATTCTAAATTTGTAAACCATTTTCAGTTACTAATTAAAATAAATAAATGTAAAAATGAAAGCAAAATTTTATTATTATTTTTTTTTTAGAGAAAGAGCATGGGGGTTGGGATGCAGGTATCTGGTAGAAAGGGGAGAGGCAGACAGGCAGGGAGAGAGAGAGAATTCCAAGCAGTTTCCATAGTTATCACAGAAGCCTGATACAGAGCTCGATCTCACAATCCTGAGATCAGGACCTGAACTGAAATCAAGAGTTGGGCACAGCTGATTGAGTCATCCAGGTGCTCTGAAAGCAAAATTAAAAAAAAAACAAAAAAAGTATTGGCGTCAACATAAAATGACACAACATTCTTGGGACACGTGAGTGGCTAAGTCAGTTAAGCATTTGCTTTGGCACAGGTCACAGTAGATCCCAGAGTTCGGGGATCAAGTCCCAGACCAGGTTCCTAGCTTAGCAGGAAGCCTGCTTCTCCCTCTGCCTGCTGCTCTCCCAGCTTGTGATCTCTCTCGCTCTCTGACAAATAAATAAAATCTCTAAGAAAATTATACATTCTTATACAAAGACTAATTAAAATCAACCACTGTATAACCTAAATTTGACTTCTTTAATTATCTCAAAATTTTTTTAGGAATAGCTAATAAAGCCAGAAAGTTGTTGGATTTATTAAATATATGCAATGTGTTGATAAAATGTATGAGCACTAGTAAGTAAAAAGAAACCTATCCTTAAAACTTACATGTATTTTATGTGTCAGAGTAGATGGAGTAGATGTACTTTTCCCCATTTCTTACACTAAGTACAACTAAAAACCTTGAATAAATGACATTTTCTCCCTCTATTCAACAAGTTGTGTATGCTGCATCTCTCTTGTTTTCTGATTTCTTTTTGCTTCATGCATTCTAGACTTGGAACTGAAGAAACTGACAACCTAGAAATGCCAATGGATATGCACAATAAAAGCCCCAACAAAAGCCTGTTCTGTCAGACAAAAGACCAGGAAAAACAGCATCTTAGCATGACAGAAAACTTTTAGAAAATAACTGCTTTGTGGCAGCCAAAACCAAAACCAAAATGAACCTGTGGCTTCTCACTCATGTGCAAAGGTTAAGTGGGACCCCTAGACTTGCTATGCTGTAATAAGGCCCCCAACATCCCATGAGGGCAATGTCGCAGAAAGCCAAGTGAGGACCTGAGGTTTTCATTCTGGACACCCTGTTATCAGAAGAGACAACATGGGAAGCGTGGACTGTTATACTCACTAACAGTAATAATACACCCCCTCCTTCCACACTGTGATGGTGTTAGAAGTGGCCATATGGGGAATTCAAACTTTTACCATCTCCAGGGCTGGACTGCTGCCCCCACTACAGTGTCATGGAAACCACATGGGAAACTAGAAGGCCCACCTGCACCAGCATTAAGGAGGAACAACACCCACCTCAGGTATCAACAAAGGGTTAGTGGGGAATCTGTATTTCTACCTCCACCTGTCAGTAATGGGACGGTATCCCATCCGTTTTCTCACCAGAGTGGTGACCGAGAAAGCCAGTTAAAGAGAACCTATGAGTCTAGCCCCCATGAGTCCAGTGACTCCTAACATAATACAAAAATATCCAAGTTTCAATTAGCAATATTTTTCATGCAAGAACAAAGAAGACATTATAATAAATACATTTTAAAAAGATAATCAGCACACATCATTACTGAGATCAAAAAGATGTTAGAATTACGTGACACAGATTTTAATGCAGCCATGTTAAAAATGGTCAGCTTCAATGATCAATTATGAATGCGCTTGAAACAAATGCAAAAGTAAAAATACCCAACAAAGAAACAGCAGACATAGGGATGAAACAAATGGAAATTTTAAAATTAAAATAATAAAATAGCCCAAACAAATAAACAAGAACACCTCTGTGAATGGACTTGACAGCTAAAAAGCAGAATGAAGGAGACTGAGGAAATAATGAACTTAAACGGAATGATAGAAATGACCCAATCTGAATGGATTGGAGAAAAAATGGAAAAAAGAATGGGAAAAAAAAAATGAACAGAACTTCAGAGACCTGTGAGGCAATGACAAAAGAGCTACATTTATGTCACGAAACTCCGTGTCTTGGCATTATATTCAATTTATTCAATTTTGGGTATCTTTATATTCAAGCATTAAGAGCATATTCAATTAGATTCTTCAAAACCTCAAAACTCCTATGAACTACTTTGAAACACCCTGTCTCTAAACATAAAGCTTGGCAGAGAAAAAAATGTTAGTTTAGGCTTACACTTTGCCAAAACACACGTCTTGCTTCCTGGTCCAAAAACCTCCCATGAGCTCAACAAATCTATCATGGTAAGAATCATTTACTCAACTCAGTGCAACTGATCTTTATTAAGTAGCTGCAAGGGGCCAGACCCTCTGGATTTCACATCTGTTCTCTCTTCCTGGCATGGATTCCTTTTATTTGGACCACGTGGCAAATTCCCATTCTTACATAAAATTCAGTCCAAACATAATCATAACAGACTCTCAAAAAGATATGTGAGTTCCTTCAGTTTTACTTCTAATTTAATACATCATGCACTGATTTCTACCCTCCTAACTAAATAATATGCTCTCAGAGGCTAGGACTCTCTCTTCTCATCTTTTCTATTCCAGTTGCACTGAAATGTCTTCTGTCACAAAACTTATTCATAATTATCAGCTATATATCAGGTATTTTTTTTATTGCCTAGTCACTGCTAGTATGCATCACAGGGCCCAGCATACAAATAATTCTCCAGAGATAGTGTATTGGGGAAAAAAATGGCTAAAGAAATGGTCAACTTAGTGGTCTCCAAACTCTTACATTATGATAATCTTTCTGGAATATATGTGTATTTTAAATATACAATGCACATTTCCTATTACAACAATATATCAGTACATTTAAAAAATAAAAAAAGGAAAATAATTTTGTAAAGATGAAATAAACAATGTTTATACAATAACTTGCAAATATTTATAAGTAATGTTAAACAATTTAAAAGTCTAGGATTTAGTTTAATTTGTATCAAGACTTACAGTATTTTTTAGAGATATCTTGGGTTTTATTTATTTTTACTTAAAGATTTTATTTATTTATTTGACAGAGGGAGACACAGTGAGAGAGGGTACATAAGCAGGGGGAGTGAGAAAGGGAGAAGCAGGCTTCCTGGGTCTATCCAAGGAAATTCCAGGACCCTGGGATCATGACCTAAGCTGAAGGCAGATGCTTAATTACTGAACCACCCAGGTGTCCCATATCTTGGTTATTTAAACAGAAGAAACAGTACTTTGAACAAATAAGAATTTTATTTTTTTCTTGTTTTAAAGAGCACAAAAATGAGAAGTCCACAGCTTTGCATCTTTTCAAGTATGTTTTCTAGGACCACTACCCTGTCTTCCTATTCTATTGACTTCAATATATGACTTTCATCTTTATGTTCACACAACGGCTGCTACATCTTTCATATTCATCTGTTATCTAGGCAAGAGGTAAAATCAGGGTGAGGGGCACAAAGGCAAAGATTGAAGAGGCATGTCCTTAAATTACTTTCCAGCACAGCTGTTGTTTGCATTCTATGTTTAAAACTGTGTCACAAGTCAAGTCTAAGGAACAGGTTAGCCTGGGAAAATATTTTTACTTAATCTGTAGTATAATGGCTTTTGTCTAAATATGCCACTGTTTCTTGTTTGACTAGCATAGCTCAAAATGGTAGTCACTAACAACTAAGAAAAATAAATCAACAGATTGAAATCAGAGGAATAGACAATTTGTATGCATTTATTAACTAGGGAAATAAAATCATCATCTTCCCTTAATGTAGTCCTTCTGAAAACTAATTGGAAGTATCATTCTTTAAAATTTTTGATATGGGTCTAAAACCAACTGAAACTTTTACTTCAAAAATTTAAAACAAGAGAAAATAGTTATAAAATTCCCTATGTAAGTAATAAGAGAGTATGTAAAGGCAGACATTCCATATAATTATGCCACCATTTCCAAGCCTTTGGGTTATGAATGTTCTTTCCTTAGTACAGCACCATGAAAATGAACAAAGACTGGTGGCACTATCTTCAAAGGTTCTACATAGCAAAACTCCCACTATTCCCTCAGGATACTAATTTACTGAAGTTGGCAGTTAGTGACGGAGAGTATACCCATAGGTTAAATGCTGGAAAAGAGAATGCTCTTGTTTTTGGTAAAGTTGCATGTCAATAGAAGTTGCATAGTTTCATGATGCATCCTTTTAGATATTTTTGGGCACCTCCTTGCTATAAGCAGGTAATCGACTTTGGAGAACTTTGGTGTAAAATTCTGTAAAATTTTTAAAATTTCAGACATTTTTTAGAGAGAATGTTATAGTAGAAGTTAATTCTTGCTCATGATCATTAATGCTCTTCTATCACAGAATGTCCTAGGAGATAATTTTCACTGAAACGTCATTGAAGGGTGGAAAATATTACCACTCGTTTTCAGATTCACAATCTGGTTCCAGGGCCCTACTCTTTTTAAATTTCACTTCCCTTTCCCACTCTTCTGTTTTAGATGTCTATTTCACCAGCATATTGCAATTCAAAGAAAATACTCAAATTTTCTCACTTACAGAAAGACTATTTTGAACAGTTCAGGGTCACAGTAGTCTTATGTTACAACTTGTTTCAACAGGTTATACTTTGAGTGTAAATTCAATACCAAACGCATTCAATACCAAATACATGTTTACCTTTTCAAAGAAATGTTTCACATCCTTAGGATTTTAGGTAAGCGAGGTGAGTTTTTTTCTTTCTAAATAACTTTCTATTTTTCTGGCTATATTTCCTCATGTAGTACATTAAATTACTTTTCTAGTCACTCACTAGACAAAGCTACATCTTTTTTTTTAATTTAAGGGCTAATTACATATTTCTACACAAACCTCTGTATTTGTTAGAATTTTCTGTTCAAAGATGAATTTAACCTGATAACATTCCTCATTTTTTATAATCAGTAATATAAGTTGGTATCATACTCATTTTAATTACTACTTTATCCTGTCTTGAGAACACGGAAACTACTCCCGGAGAGGAATGCATGTCTCCTTATTTTCCTACGACAACGTGTACCAAGTAGAGAAATCTGCACTTATTTGTGGTTTCACTTTCTGCAGTTTCCCTACCTGTCGTCAGGGTTATGCTTCTTCTGATGAATCATCAGAAAGTCAATAGTAGCCTGACTCTACCTACGTCACAACGCCTGCGTCACTCCACCGCCCTTTACTTCGCGGAAGGCATTTATCATTTTATATCGTCAAAAAAAGGGTGAATAAAGTACAATAAGATATTTTGAGAGAAAGATACAAAATTAATGTAATTTTTAGTACTGTATACGGTTATAATTGTTTTATTTGTGTTGTTGTTGTTAATCTCTTACTATGACTAATTTATAAATTAACATTTATCATGGAGGGGCGATGCCTGGGTGGCTCAGTCCGGTAAGCGGTCGAGATCTGCGGGTCCTGAGATTGAGCCCCTCCTGGGACTCCCTGCTCAGTTGGGAGTCTGCTTGACCCTCTTTACCCCTCACCCTGTTTGTGCACTCTCTCTCCCTCTCTCTCACTCGCTCTCACTCTCTCAAGTACAATCTTTAAAAAAGAAAAAAGACTTTTGTCATGGTAGGTATGTATAGGAAAAATCATAGTATATATAAGGTTGTGTGTAGTTTCAGGCATAGGCTGAGGGTCTTGCAACATATCCCCTGCAGATAAGAGGGCATTATTGTATTAGGCAGGTAGTAAAAATCTATAGTTACTGAACTGAAGTCACATTCAATCTTCTAAAAATAATTTTGTATTTTATTCAATAATACTATATATGAACAATAATCGGTATTATATGTAATAATTAGAAATCTCGGTTCCTGATTGCCTCAATCTGTTAAGCTTCCAAATTTTGATTTCAGCTCAGGTCATAATTACAGGGTCATGAGATTGAGCCTTGCATCCAGCTCTACACTAGGCATGTAATTTGCTTTAGATTGTCTCTCTTCCTCTCCCTCTGCCCCTGCCCCCCAACTTGTGACCTCTGTCTCTCTTAAAAGAAAAAGAAAAAATAAATAAAAAAATAAAATTAAGTTCCATGCCTTTTCAGGTAATATTACTAATAAGGTTTTAAAACATGTTTTATATATAAATAAAAATGATATCAGAATAATAATATTAGTATACCTTTCACTTAAAATGTTATATTTCCATTTTAAAAGTATATTTTTTAGAAACAAGTTTAGGTGTCATCAAACCTAAATTTGATACAATATCTTTTATTTTAGAACTATAATCTTGCAAAGACTTTGTAAATGACCCTCTGTGAGCCTGTTCCTTATTCATAAATCTTGTGTTGAACTTGATCTATGTAGTCAGTAAGACTGACCCTTATTGCAATTAAAGCAAATAGTTCATTTATTCATATTAGAATTTAGTTAGCAATAAATCATTCTTGAAAGTTATTTATACATACTCAAGGTTAGTGCTACAAATCACCCTTGCTTTTACTTGTGTCAAACACTTTTCCTCAGAGAAGAAAGGAAAGACTTTTATGAATCTGACTCTATGATAGCACCCAGTATATTAATGATAAGGTTTTTTCTTTTTTTCTTTTTTCATAATTCAGGTCCCTGTATCACATTCTTAAGCATATGTGTTTAGCCCTGGAAATGTATCCCAAGAAAAGCTATCTACTGTTTTCTTTTTCGTTTTTCTTTTTTCTTTTCTTGTCTTTTCTTTTCTTTTCCCTTTTCTTTACTCCCTTCTTCCCTCCCTCTTTAGTCTTTTTCACCTTGAACATAATTAATTGTAGAAGAAGATTAGTTTGGGTGGGATGCAGACAAGACTATGGAAATGTCTGCTCTGTCAAGCATTAATCCTGAGGTCAACCCAGTTTGTTTCTATCCCCCCCAAAATGAATTAACTAAAAAACAAACAAACAAAACATAGCCTACTATATGCCTTATTAAGTGACCAGGTATTAAAAATAAAAAGGAGAATATGAGCAAACTCGTTCTCAAAAACCTTCTGTTGTGTCTCAGTGGTCTTTCACCAACATTCTGCCCCTTGACCATGTACTGTCACATACTAAACTTCTCTCATTTCACAAGTAATCCTTTTTAATGAGCAAATACTTTCCCCATCCATTTCTTGTTGTTAGCTAACATTGCTATATATCAAACTCTAATAGATACTAGTTATGTGCTTTATATACATTATTATTTAATCCAGAGAGAAATTCTATAAATTAAGTCTTCATGACATCTTCATGATACCCACTTTTTATAAATGATGATATTGTGACTTCGATGGATGAACAAACTTAGGAAGGGTCCCACAACTAGTATCCTACTCTGCAGTCACATGGACAAAGTCGTCTGATCCCAATGCCAGATTCTGTCACTGAGGCAAAAATTTAATCACAGTTTGTATTCTTTTTAAGTAAATTCATTTAAATCAAATCTCTTCCCAAACTAAGCATGGGATAAAGAAATTGCTCTTTTTCGACTGCCTACAATTATGTATAACCCTATTTCCAACCACATAATCAGATTGAGTTCTTGAGAGCAATCTTGCATTGCAGATATTACTATCACCATTTTTAAATGGAGAGAATTGGCTCAGAAATTTCAGGGAGTTTTGTCCAATATCACATAGCTAAGTGCCCAAGCTAAAATTTCAGCCTCCGTTTTTTAGCTAATTTTCTCTGCTCCTTCCATGATTCCTGTACAGTTTTTAACACATTTTGGTGAAACGTGGTTAAATGTGTCCTTTCTTTAGTCATATAACTTGGTTTATTCTAATAATATATATAAATAAACTTGGCAAAAAATAATAGAAAATAAAGGGGAGTTGTGATACCTCTGTAATCTAACAGCAGAGAGAAGGAGTGGAATAGGAGAATGGCAAAACAAGTGAATGGGTGAATTCCTTCTCAAGACACCTGACTCCACAGCCCAGAGCAAAACAGATTGTTTATTTTTAAATCATGTTGGATTTTTAAAAAAGATTTTATTTATTTGATAGAGAGAGAGAAAACACAAGCAGGGGAAGCAGCAGGCATAGGGAGAGAGAGAGAAGCAGGCTCCCTCGCTAAGCAGGGAGTCTGATGCGGGGCTTGCTGCCAAGACCCTGGGATCGTGACCTAAGCCTGAAGCAGATGTTTAACTGACTGAGCCACCCAGGTGCCCCCAAAACAAATATTTGAATATCCCTACCTCCATAGGAGAAGCCCTCTTAAAATCATTATAATCATGTCTGCAAAAGACTTGTATCTAATTATAGTTCTGCATCAGGAAATTATATATATTTAATGTGGCAATGGAATTTATTGAAATATTTTATTGTATTACAATGATAATCACTCTTCCTTCCTTAGATTTTAGATAACATAATCATTGTCTCGGAACTCAAAAGAATTAATGAAATTGAATATTCCATAACAAAGTGTCATTTGGAAAATGAATACTATACACATGTAGTGTTAGATATATGAAAAATCATGATATATGCTCAAGTTTGATTCAAATATTCTCTGATTCTGTAGACAAATTTAAAAATGGAGTTTGATTTTCAAACTCCAGTGTGCATATGAATCACCTGGGGATCTGGTAAAAATGCAGATTTGGATTCAGTAAGTTTGGGGTGAGGCCTGATTATTTGCCTTTCTAAAAAGCTCACCAGGTTTCTTGAAATATAGAATTTAAGAGACATACTGAAGGGATATGTGGATATGTCTCTAGCAATTAAAAATAATTAAAACTGAAGTGTTAAGTAGAATCCCTCCTTCATACTTACCTTAGTGCCTATTTTGATCAAGAGACTTAGCACTTGGAGAGCGAAGGAGCCTCTTTTAAATTAACTGGAACAACAATAGTGCTCAGGTAGGAAAAAGATTGCAGAGAGATACATGTAGAAGGCACAATTTTTTTTCAAAGCTTATTTATTTCTTTATTTGAAAGAGAGAGAACACACATAGGGAGAGGGAAAAGCAGGCTCCCCACTGAGCAGAGAGCCCAGTGTGGGTCTCCATCCCAGGACCCTAGGATCCTGACCTGAGCCAAAGGCCAATGCTTAACCAACTGAGCCACCCAAGGCTCCAAGGGCACACTTTTGAAGTCGAATTACAAGGGGAGAGATTCTAGACTCTGGAAAACAAACCACCTGAGAGCAAGAAAGTGTTGAACTATTTAACTAGAAAGATATACCAGGAGAGACCACAGATTCTACCTGGAACCAATAGAGCTTGTGGCAACTCGAATATGCCCTTTCTTGATATCCTGGCAAAGTGCATATTCTGGGGCAATAGAGAACCAAAGGTCCCAAAATAAACAAATAATTACAAAATAAAACTTCTAAACATCTCAGCTGTCACCTTCAATCAGTTAAGTAGCAGTTGCTAGAACTTCAAATAGTAAACTAACCAGGTTAGTAATAAGGCTGCAATGAGAACAGTTAACTATCTTCAAAGGAGAGCTGCCCACCTGCTAGTGAGGAGGAAATGACATTTGAGTAACAGATTAAAAAAATGTGTTTGCTTCTCTAGTTTTGGTCCAAGGAACTATTTTACAGCTAAACAATATAATATATACTGTAAAATATAAAGTAACATTATTATCATTCTGAGATTTGCAACATATTCTGAATATTAAAAGAAGTTAGGTATTTTGGGGATTTGTTTTTAATATCTTATCCCTACTGTCAACTCTTTGTGGATGATAGCAGTAACAATCAGATTTAAGCATGTTAAATGTTTCCATTTGAAATTTTAATGGGATAAGTAATTATTGTAAAATATGTTGATTTCTCATTGTCAGTGAAAATTGCAATGCAATGCATAGCAAGCTTTTAACTGAGTGAAAATTGTTTTATAGTGTCAGTTTATGGCATCAGTAGTTGTCTAAGCAACCATTATATTTTTATTGGGGACACAGATGGTAAAAGAACTGAAATATTCATGTAAAGTCTTTACATTGCTTGTTTTTTTTTTTCATAGTTGTATTATACTTAAATACCAGTACTGTTAGGTTCAAATTTACTGCTATAGTGAATTCCAAATGAGAATATTTTGCCACTTCAGGTATGAATATAAAATAATTATATTGACTCTGTAATTCATAATGTGAAGTTCAGTAATTTTTTCAACAAACATGTTTCATTTTATTGTCAGATATTTTTGCAGAATACAATGGCACATTAAAATCTCAGAAATCACTTGAAACATGAAAATGTCCACAAGCTAAAATGACAAATTATAAAACATACCTGATAAATCACATGAAACTTGAAAGAGGATTAGGGAGGCATCTGATTCATGGCACTTTAGATCATAAACTAAAGGCAAAAAAAGTTTTGAAAGTCTAACACCCAAAAGGTGACAGGGTTCTCAGAGATACAGTGAGACCTGGGATGCTGACTGGCCTTAGGCAAAGTGTCTGGTCTTAGCCCTTCCCTAAGCTGGCCACTCTTAAATGTGTCTTGCTCTCATCCTCAGACATTCTGGTGCTCACTTGGCCTGCCATGGCCCTTTGAGTATTTCCTCTATCCAAAACCTTGCTATTGGCAGCACAATGGTCACATTATCTTTGTGACCAATATAGTTCACTGGTTATGTCTGAAATTTAAGATATGTTAGTATTTAGAGTGGTGCGTGTGTATCTGTGCATATGTATGTGAGAGAGAAAGAGATAATTAATATTAATGTACACCCTTGAGATGGTTAGATGATATTTGTAGGACCCTAATTGGGAATATACAGTTCAGAGGTGTTTAATTGGCATTTAAAGTCCCTTAATCAGGAATTCATACTTTAGAGCTCCTATATAAGCTCATTGCACATAATGTAATATGAAGCAGAAGACTCATAATTAAAATGATAAACATTAGAAATGTTTTATTTGGAAGAAATAAGTGATGGTTATGATATATAGCTATCTAGGAAGATGGTATGGTACATATACCACCGTACACATACATTCATTTTTCTTCTCTCTCTCAATCTCTCCATCTCTCCATCTTGTTCTTAACCAAAAACTCTAATTCTTGATCCAAGTAAAAGGCTGGCTGATCCTGCCATCAGTTTATCATTTTATCTGCCTTAGGGTGAACTGAAAGTTTGAACATATTTGTGAGTGCCTAAAATAGAACAAGTATCAATATTATGGAATAAGTTACATAATTATTTTTGTACATGCTTGGTAACAAATATTTGTATGTTTATCAGAATCCAGTCTGAGGCTTACTTTCCTTGTAGCATGTTCCATGTTGGCAATATTGGGAAGTTGTGTATATATCTCTCATCTTTTGTACCTAGTAGTCAGAAACCACCAATATCTACTAAAAGGACCTGACAGTTGTTGAGTGCAACATTTTTCTCAGGTCAGTTAACAACAGTCACTTTGATATCCATTACTATGTATATCTCTGAAATATTTCACTGAGGAAAGGAACATTTATTTTGTACAGTTTATCATCAAAAGTACTTACATCCACAGACTAAAAGTTATTTAAAAGCAAACAATATAAGGTAACAATTGTATTTGCAGAAATTCTGAGCTTTAAACTAGAAGTTTCAAATATGATAAACATATAAATCTGAATTATATTTTAGAAAAAATAATTTGTTCCAAATATATTAAACAGTATGTTTATACACATATACCTCACTAGTATTTGATATTAAGAATCTCTGGATGGGGGTGCCTGAGTAGTGCAGTTGGACAAATGTCTGATTCTTGGTTTTGGCTCAGGTCATGAACTCAGAGTCGTGAGATCGATCCCCAGGTTGGGCTCTGCATTGAGTGTGGAGTCTGCTTGGGATTCTCTCTTCACTCCCTCTGCTTCTCTTCTTTGTGCTCTCTTTATAAAATAAATAAATAAATCTTTAAAAAAGGAAAAGAATCACTGGATAATCATAGAACTTTTAAGTGGATTTGTAACTTTCAGTGATTATATGGAGTATTTCATGTGCCTTTCATTTATTTACTCATGTATCTATTTGTTTATTTGTTTGTTTATTTATTTATTTGTTTGTTTGTTTGTTTTTTTATATCATCATAGGATGCTTGCACATTCATTGTGGCTGACTCCAGTGGTCTATTGGCTGCCTGCTTAATATCTATTCTATGTCCCTATTTTATAAAACGTAACATAGTATGCAGTTGAAAAACCACATTCCTCAGAATCCTTTTCAGTTTAGTCCTGCCATGAAATACAGTTATTTCCAATGACTCTTCTGCTGGTGACATCTGGAAAATTTTGTTTATTTGATACAAGCATTACTTATTTCCCTTTGTTACTTATTTATTTCTGTATTTATTCTGTCATTGCAAACATGAATCCATAGGTAGAGCACCATCTTGCAATCTCAAGATGACTGTGAAAATAAAAGTCGTTTACTAAAAATGGAAAAGTGGGAAGAAGAAGCTCAGGGACATTACTAATACCATGGAACCTTTGCTACAGCTCTGGCCTGCTTGTCCTTACATGTTTCCTTATGTGAAGAGTCACTGGTTTGGGGAGGAAGGTTACATTTCTATTATATACAGCTAAACAGTGTATGTTGTAAATTCTGTATGTATGTTTTAAATTCTGATAGTTAACACTTTTCACTCTTATTGAAAACAAGACCAATAGCAATCATTATTCACTAGGAAGAAAAAATTTCACATATATTTGGCATAGCTTTTTTTTTTAAATAAGAAAAACCAAGCATCCTTTAACATGCAGACAGATTTTAAAAGGAAGCAGTTCAAGTTTTGTCCCATGATAATCTGTTAACAATTTCAGTAAATTCATAGGTTCTAGGTGGAGAAGAGATCAATCAAAGCTGATTAGACTCAGTCTTAATTTTGAACATCTGTGTTTATTTTGTGTGGATAATCCAACTTTGAATATAGTGCTGCTGATGAAGATAAGTAAAATCATACCTAATATTTGGAAACATTGATATAGGATACATACTGTTTTGACATGTAATGTAACTTTACTTTAAAAATAACTGAACTGATAAAACATTTATTACCACAATTTCAAAATTAAAAATGAGAATAAAAGAAGTGACTAACCTGCTAAGTATGAATAATATATTGAGGAATCAGGTTTTATATGCTCATTATTCTAAATTGATTCCCATTTTGAAGTTAGATTATTTTTTTAAAGGTTTTATTTATTTATTTGACACACAGAGATCACAAGCAGGCAGAGAGAGAGGAGGAAGCAGGCTCCCTGCTGAGCAGAGAGCCCGATGTGGGCCTCAATCCCAGGACCCTGATATCATGACCTGAGCTGAAAGCAGAGGCTTTAACCCACTGAGCCACCCAGGCATGCTGAAGTTAAATTATTTTACTTTGTTATCATTCTCGGAAGATTTTAAAAGAGTAGGTCATGGGGCACCTGGGTGGCTCAGTCAGTTAAGTATCTGCCTTCTGCTCAGCTCATGATCCCAGGGTCCTGGGATCAGGCTCTGGACTCAGCAGGAAGAGCCTGCTTCTCCCTCTGCTTCTGCCCCTCCTCCCTGCTTGCACGTGCTCTCTCTCTCTCTCTCTCTGAAATAAATAAATAAAATCCTAAAAAAAAAAAAAGAGTAGGTCATGTGAGCTGATATAAGAGGTAAAACTAGGTTAAACATGAAGACTGTAGATAGAGTTAATTTGCCGTTTTTTGTCAATGACTTTTACCTTTACACTATTAGAGCAACAAATTCTATAGATATTTGATGGGTCTAGTCATCTCAAACTGTTCCCTTTCAGAAAATGTCAGCTCAAATATTTCACCTTCTTATCTCATACTTGATTTTCTTAATGATGACAGGCTTGATCCTTATTCTCATGGATATCTTTAATACAATAAAATTATATTTATTCCAACTTACCAGTTCCATCTTGCCATCACTTTCTTTCAAGGCCAAGACCTCATGTATTGTTGAAAAGATCCTCAACTTCTTATCCTTTTCTGACATCTAATCCCTAAAAATTCTAATTGTTGATTAGTACAATGAACATTGAGTCTCCTCTTTGGCACACTACCCCATCCAATGAAACCCTGCCCCAGAAAAGAAATTAGCAATCAACATACAAACTCTTTGATACTAGTTCCATTTTATGGTTTTGAGGAATCTCTGGAATTTTAAATGTTGACTGGTTACATGGTTTGTTTTTGTTGTTATTGTTTTCTGATTAATGTATTGGTTTAACTCACATTAAAATATTTCCAAACATTGTCCCATTTTAAAGTTCTGAACCCTTCCCTGTACCAGTGTTCTGCCTCTATAACTTTCTGGTAATTACTTTCTCTTCATATTTAAAGAAAAAAATTAAGATACAGAGATCTAATTACCTTCCTTGGTCCACACTCACCCGTATGTGTGGCATAGTCCTTCTCATCCTTGTTCCCTTTTTTAGTTTCTTCAGTGGAAGTGGCAGTTCCTTCTTTAGTGTCTTGAACCTGTTTCTCTTTATGGCCTCAGGGGTCCCACTCTATTTATGATCCCCTATTCTTTCCTGATATTTATTTTATATATTGGTTTGCTCTTTCATTTAAATATTCATGTGCCTCAATTTCTCTCTTGAAAGTATTACTTCTTGCCTCAAGTTGCTGCTATGTTGTTTTGTAATGTTATCTACAGTCACATTGCCAGTTACCACTTCTCATTCATACTTAAATGAAATGAAATATGATTTGAGTTATGATCATGCCATTGGAATGCTCTAACAAAGGTTATTAATGCTATCAGACCTTCAGAATCTATAGACCAATTTTACTTTATCTTTCTTCTTTAACACTCGGTAGAATATAGCATAGCTCATGACTCTGTCCTCTGGACACTATTTGCTTTCCATGGTTTCGCTGATGCAATTCTTTTCACATAGCTTCTCACTTCTTTGGTTGCTCTGAAGTGGTAAAAATAAATAGGTAAGTAAGTAAATAAATAAATAAATAATCTGCTTTTTCACTTTTCATTGACATAAGTCATTTTTTGCCCTGCCTATTCCTGCCATTGATCCTACTTCTGAATTATCTCTCATATATCTTCCTTTCCTCCCCAGTAATTTTTTTCACATTAATATAAGTCCATGTAAGTCTTACCAAGTCTTATAATAACATCCTAAATGATTATTTTAGTATTTTTATCCTTGTTACCTACTTTCTACAACACCATAGATTATTTTCCTACAAAAGTGATGTGCCGTTGCATATTTAGAGATAAAATAATAAAAGCTGTGGTTAAAAATCTTAACCTGAAATAGTTCTTTCTGACCTGGCCCTAAGAAGTATTTTCTAGCACCATTTACAGAAACTTTCCTCCTGAAACTGGTTCCAGCTATGCACAATGACTTGCAATTTTCAAAATATACTATGCTTTTCATATCAGTATGCACTGTTCACTTTCTGGACTGCCCTTCTGCTCTACCAGTCAGGGTAATTCTCATTCATTTTTCAATAGTCAACTCAAAAATTTCATTTCCTAGGAAGCCTCAATTGAAAAAAGAGTTAAGCTCTCCTTCACAGTCCCATAGAGGTTGATATCTACTGGTATTAAATCAATTAATCATACTGCATTGTAATTTTCTAACAATATTAGTAAAAGCTAGCAGTTGGGTGCTATTCCATGCAAACATTCATTTATTCATTTTTCCTGATAACACCCCTGAAACATAGGTTTGTTAACACCCCTGTATTACAAAGTAAGGAAACTGAGGTACAGAAAGTGTTAAGCAACTTGAATTAGGTCTCATATCGACTGCACAGCAGAGGCAGAGCAAAATATCTATGAATTTTATTCCATTTTAATATCTTCAGTGAAAAACACAGCATCCAGCTGAATGAATTACTCAGAGCAGGTATCTAACATGTGTTTGTTGAATGTTGAATGAGATAGATGAAATACATCAACAGACATGAGAATATGCAAGTAATTCAGTTAAGTACTTGGAGTTGCTTCATCATGTTTGCTTAATTACTGTTCACAGGAGAGGCATCAAGATTTAACTTAAAAAGCTTATGTACAAACTAGCATATGGTAAATTCAACAATTTTTCCCTCATGTGGGAATGAATTTAGTTTATAGACAGATGTTTAATTTAGGTGTGTAGACAAAAATACCAGAAATGCTGAAGAAGAATTGAGCAGAAACCAAGAGGGTCAATGTAATAATAAAATGAAATTCCATTATTTCCCTCCTAGACTTCTTTTTATCATTCCTTTAAGCTTCCAGTGGCATTATTTTGTGAATTCAGTAAACTTAATCATTCAGGTGCTTTGGGTAGACACTGTAAGTACATGATCATAAATCATGGGGAGGAGAGTAGAGCCAGAGCACTTTGTTTTTAAGTTTACTGTTGTCAGTGTCATTTTTAATGGGAAGGTCCTTTTGTGGTTCAAAATATAAGAACAAATATTCTAAGAGAAACATGAGCAACATTAGTTTCAGTTATCTTACATCAAAATACCAGCTATTATAAACTATACTTATTTTATAAGAAGATACAGTGCTTTCACTAAAAATCTTCATCAAGCTTCCTTCATACATACCATGTTCATTGATGGCTTTATTCCTCTTTTCAATTCTTTGGAAATGCCACTCTCTTATCATATCGAATTCTTCCTTTCCAGGTTTCCCTGAAATAACAGTAGTAATTGATTATTTCAGTTTCTCACTATTACCTGAGTTTTTATAATATTTTAAATTTGTTCTACATTATAAATCACTTCATGCTCTTCTTTGCCCCCTAACCATTTTTTGGTGAAATTTATTTACTTAATTTGCATTTATTGTGCAATGACTATAAGACAAACACCATACTGGGGCCTAAATTTATATGATGGTAAACAAAATAAAACACATGTGATAAAAACAATGGTAGTGTCAAGGGCCATGGAGAACAACTGATTGGAAAACTGCCTGTAGTCACAAATTGGGACCTAATTAAGAAACATTCCTAACCTTCAGTCAAAACTTCCTTTGCAGCTTCTGATAAGTAGGATTTCAGGATGCTAAGGAAGAGTAACTGTTATGTGCTTTTCTGAATGGTAATATTTATTATGGCTGTCTTACCCCCATTCTACTATTTTATGCTTCACACATACACATACACACACGAAATAGAGAAGAGAAAGAGAAATGGTCAACTTAACATTTTACTCTGTGTGTGTGTGTGTATGTGTGTGTTTGTGTATTCTAGATCAAGAAAAAAACACATTCATTGGCTCTTAGTGCAAATCCTAGTAAAAGAACTGAAGACAAGGAAGAGGACTACCACATTCACATTTTATGTAGAGACCATTACAGCATCTTGAACTTTGAGTGTGATATCATGACGAATGGTATCTTGAGTAAGGGGAAAGCTCCTCTTGGGTGGTATCATCAAATATTTGCTTCTGCTCTGCACTAGACCTGTCTTTATGTGAGGATTATACTTCCCACTGAACTCCAGGGAAAGTGACTTATGAATTGGACATGCACCACTTTTGAGCAAGAGCCTTAAGAGTCATCACGAAATTCTGTTATTTTTATGTTTCCATTTGTCATGAGTTTAGATAATCAGACAAAGGCTGCATCTTTAGCTTGGGTTCAGCAATGAAGAACACTTGGAACAAAGGCAAAATTGTCCTGCAAGGGACATTAACATGATTAAGAAATGAATTTTTGTTCTTGTAAACTAATGAGGCTTTTGATTATTTGTTTCTGCAAAAAAGCATAGACTAAGCTAGATGGTAAAGAAAAAAAAAAAACACACATTGTGCCATCATAAAACTTATGGTCTTTTAGCACAGAAAGCCCTTAATATTTGCAGCAAAAAATACATAATTGCAACTGAGGAAAGTATTTTTTTTTAAAGATTTTATTTATTTGATAGAGAGACACAAGCCAGAGAGGGAACACAAGCAGGGGGAGTGAGAGAGGGAGAAGCAGGCTTCCCGCAGAGCAGGGAGCCCGATGCGGGGCTCGATCCCAGGTCTCTGGGATCATGACCTGAGCCGAAGGCAGTCGCTTAACCAACTGAGCCACCCAGGTGCCCCTGAGGAAAGTATTAAAAAGAAAAATCATAAAGGACTCTTTTGAGGGAGTGTATACTAGTAGTAGGTGTCAGAAGTGGTTCTCTTGAGGAGAATTGACCTTTGGACCCGGTATTCCTGCCCAGGTCCCAGCCTCAGAAACCCAGGGTTTGGAGTGCTTTCTTCCAGAATTTCAAAGTCCTGTGTTGATGCCTGGGACAACTGAAGATGCCAGTGCCATCTGGATGGGGCATTTCAACTCTGGACCTTGATGACATGGGCTCCAGGCCTCATTTCTCTCTTTTGAAGATAAATAACTGATGAGAAGAAAAATTTTATAATAGCAGCAGAATCATCATGTCAACATTATATATCTCTCAAACCTCATTCACTAGAGTTGTAACTTATATTTCATATTTTTAAGTGTTAGAAAATTATTGGAGACAACTTCTATTTATATCAAAATGGTCATCTTAGGTAAAGGTGCTATCTGCATATAATGTATTACCCTGTAGAGGTAAAAAAATATGTATATGCAAAAATTGATAACATTTAAAAAACAATGTTGAGTGAAAGATGATAAACATAAGTTTTTAGCATAATATAATTTTGCTAAATATAATTTTTCCATAGATATTTTTCAACACATACTGGTAAAATGACTTCAAGGAATGGCATTCTTACTGTGGTAATGCACACATAGGCATCACATTCCATGGCAAGGTTGAGGGATACTCTGTAATGAATGAACCAGTGAGATCAAAGAATAATACAGATATTGATGTTTGGTACATGTTGCTGGAATATTGCAAAGTGTATGCACAATTTTATAGAGTAGTCCAATATTTTATGTTACTCAAAACTCAAGTCTTAAGGTTAAGATTAAATTATAAATACATGTCTGAAAAATTATTTGGCTATAATGTTTAGCTTTCTATGCTAAGCAAAATAAGTCAGAGAAAGAAAATTATTATATGATTTCACTCAGATGTGGAATTTAAGAAACAAAGGATCATAGAGGAAGAGAGTGAAAATAAAAGCAAGTTAAAATCTGATAGGGAGACAAACCATAAGAGACTCTTAATCCTAGGAAACAAACTGAGAGTTGCTGAAGAGGGGTGTAATGGGGTAACTGTCAGCGATGGACATTGAGGGCTCATGATGGTATCATATAAATACCTTTGAAACTAATAATACTCTATATAGTAATTAATTGAATTTAAATTAAAAATGAATTGAAAAATAAAATAGAATAAAATAACTAAAAACTAAAAAGAAAAAAAAACTAATTGCTTCCAGGGACTTCTCATACTTCCTCATGTAGCTTATAATTACTGCCACCAAATGGGCATGAACTACTCCCCAGGATTTACTAATTTACTAGTACTGAACATTTTGAACACTTTTCATTGCTGCATCTAAACTGGCACCACTCACATATAAGAATGAGGTAGGAAGTTCAGCTTTGCTCCCTACTGAGTCCCTCATTTCATTAAATAATCCAGTTGTTTTAACATTTTTTTCCCTTATTTCTCTGTTGGTTTAGTGTTCTTTAAGTGTAGAGAGCAGGGAGCCTGCTTCCTCCTCTCTCTCTGCCTGCCTCTCTGCCTACTTGTGATCTCTCTCTCTCTCTCTCTGTCAAATAAATAAATAAAATCTTTAAAAATATCCCATTTCATTCAGCATTTATTTTTTTCTATATTGAAATTGGGTTTCAGTATTTTTTTTGGCCTGCTGGGCTAACATCTTTCTGCCCCCACCAAAAGAATATTGCTAACTGATTCCAAAAGAAAGAAATGGGAAAAGTACTGGCTGTTTAACTTCAGTTTACTCTTTATATATTCACTGATAACATCAACTATCTCACTGTGTTTTATCTCCATCTGGTTCCCAGTTACCTATAACCATTGTTTAAATCTATGCTATGAAAAATACAGAGATAAGTCATGTGGTGGTAATAAGGATTATTACCTTAATAATAAGGTAATATTATTTACCTTATTACCTTGTGATTATTGGTAATCACAAAGGTGAAACACAATAATTCAAATCACAATCACAAAGATGAAACACAATAATTCAAGCTACGGCCATTTTTGACTCTTTTTTTTTTTTGTCGTTGAAATACCTTTAAATGGTATTTCAATCACAAAGATGAAACACAATAATTCAAGATATGGCCATTTTTGAGTCTTTTTTTTTTTCATCGTTGTAATACCTTTAAATGGTTTTAAGAAGAATTTAAGCATTTAAAGAGCAGTCATCCAAAGTTTACCAACTTGTGTCTGTGCTAATATTTTATTTTTTATTTTAATTCTAGTTAGTTAACATATACTATAATATTGGTTTCAGGAGTAGAACACCCAGTTCTCATCACAAGTGCCCTCCTTAATACCCATCATCCATTTAACCCATCCCCCCTGCAACTGCCCTCTAGCAACCCTCAGCTTGTTCTCTATAGTTGAGAGTCTCTAATGGTTTGCTTCCCTCTCTTTTTTTTTCTTTCTTCCCCTATATTCATTTGTTCCATTTTTTAAATTCCACATATGAATGAAATTGTATGGTATGTGTATTTCTCTGACTGATTCGTTTTGCCTAGCATAATACATTCTAGTTCCATCTATGTCATTGCAAATAGCAAGATCTTGTTCTTTTTTATGGCTGAACAATATTCTATTGTATATAAATATACCACATCTTCATTCATCAGTTGACATTTGGGCTCTTCCATAATTTGGCTCTTATTGGTAATGCTGCTATAAACATAGTAGTGTGTGTACCCCTTCAAATCAGTAGTTTTGCATCCTTTGGGTAAATACCTACTAGTGCCGTTGCTGGGTCATAAGGTAGTTCTATTTTCAAACCTTTGAGGAACCTCCATACTATTTTTCAGAGTGGCTGCACCAATTAGCATGCCCATGAACAGTGTGAGAGGGTTCCCCTTTTTTCACATCCTTACCAACGTCTGTTGTTTCCTGTGTTGTTAATTTTAGCCATTCTGACAGGTGTGAGGTGTACCTTACGGTAGTTTTGTATTTCCCTGATGATGAATGATGTTGAGGATCTAATATTTCAAAGGACATCAAACCCATAAACAGGTACTTGAATTTGAATTATTGTGTTTCACCTTTGTGATTACCAATAATCACAAGGTAATAAGGTAAATAATATTACCTTATTATTAAGGTAATAATCCTTATTACCACCACGTGACTTATCTCTGTATTTTTCATAGCATAGATTTAAACAATGGTTATAGGTAACTGGGAACCAGATGGAGATAAAACACAGTGAGATAGTTGATGTTATCAGTGAATATATGTGTCTCCTTAGAACATTCAAAACTGATAACACAATCTGAAATACAGAAAAATAAATGCATTCTGCATATTGATGACCATAAATTTTGTAACTGCTTGATTTGAAATAGGTCTCAGAAGAAAAAATTTTTCTGGATTTTTCTGGAAATCAAATCTAAACCTTAACCAGTATAAGAGTTGCTGCATCCAAACAAAGCACTTTGTCTTTCTCTGTAGGATATTGACCCCAACTCAAAAATGTAATTTCTTTGCATAAAAAATTTGGGGCCTGTGTAAATATTTAAGATCTTCATTAGTGTGTAATACAGAAAATATACCTTGAATATTAGAGAAATGCTGTCATCAGTAATAGCATAATTTTCAGGCTTAGTGAGAAAACTAGATTCATGAATGAGTACTTCAGGATTAAGGTATTTAATATAGGAATTAAACCTTACACACAAATGGGGAGTGCTTAGAAAGTGATGTCTGGAGGGGAAATCACAAGATTATAGTCAGAGCCACTGAAGATTCTGCCTGAAAGACTGACAAGTGAAAATTTGGAGAAATCAAAACAAAACAAACAACAACAACAACAATAACAGTGTTCATCTTCCTGAGGAAAATCAGGAAAGAGAAGTTGACAAAGAGGGACTTGGTGTAGCTAACACCTCTGTAGCTCTGCAGCCAAGCATTTGGGTTGATGTAAGGCCATGTTTTGTCAACAGGATCAGCTATTGAGAAGATAAGCTAAGTGCAAAATAGAGAATGGCTGGGGTCACATCTGTGTTTGTCGCCATATTTGAACATAATGACCTATATAGAGTAATTAACAATGTTTCAGCTTTGCCTTCCAAATCTCAGGCAAAATCCTCTTTTATCCATTTCTAACTTGAAATCATAGAGGGAGAGATAATCTGAGAAGCTTCATTTCCATTTTAACCACATATAACTTCAGTTAAATACATTCAAATAAAAAGTTGAGTCTACTTTGATAATCACTTTATTTATGGTTTTACTGAAAGGTAAACATTTTCTAATCTTTTCATCCTTAACTTCTCATCCTTAGCTGAGAACAATTTCATAATAGCTCCAGGATAATTATGCTGACAAGATGATATTCCTCTCAAGGCTCCTCCTCTAATAGAATTTTAACTTATATTTCCATATTTAAATCAAAGAAGTTAAAGTTTGAAATTCAGATTTTCAAAACAATTTTAAGTACAGAATTCATATTCAGTAGTCTCTGAATGTAACCTTTAACCATGAAGTTCGGATGACCATTAATTAGTAAACATTGTATGTTATCAGAAATTATATGTATTTGCTTCATTTGAGTATAAAATATTTAGTTTGGGAATTTGCTCACTTAATCTGTAAATTAACTCATCAGATTTATGTAGGTTCTCATCTGGGTAGAGGCTATTTTACCTCATGCTTTCCTATGGCTGCATAAAAAAAATAATAAAATATTCTGACAGAGCAGATTCAAACCCAAGGCAAAGTTTGATTTTGTAACTTACTGGTCTCACTTAAAATTCATGACCACAGACCTCAAATAGGAACTTGATGCTGCCTGGAAATCTAATATATCTCTCCAGTATAATCATTTTCCACTCTTGAGACTGTTTTATACCCTGAGCTCTTTCCTCAGTATCCAACTGCTATCCCTCTTTCCTCTCAGCTAAAGTCTTCATCGCAGATTGCTTGAAAAAATAAAAGTATTAGGGGAAATTCTCTCAAGTTCTTATCTCTAAATCTCAAAGTCAACCTTTCTCTGAAATGATGATTTTAGTCTTCCCTCCTGTTAAATGGGAGGATTATTCCAACTCATTTTTGAAGTCTAAACACTGTGCTTGCCTCTGGACTCCAAAGCTGCCCTAACTGCTTCTTTTATCTCTAGTTGCCACCTAAAATTGAAAATGACCTCAGTGGCAAAAAAGTGATTCTCTCCACACAGCTTTATTAATCTGCCAAGTTCCTTGTTCTGAAATTAACATTACTGTCTCCTCACTCTTCAAGCCAAAAACTCAGAAGACGTTTTTGAGTTTCCCCTGTAGGTCATCCAGCCCACTAGTAAATTCTGACAAGAGTTTTAGAATATATGCCAAGTTTATCATTTTCTCTATATATTCATTGCTACTGCTCTAACCAAGTCTCAGTCAGCTCTTACCTCAACTTCTGCCATTATCTTTTGATAGAGCTACTTCAGTCCACTCTGCCTGGATATTCCTCATGGCTCAAACCCTGCTAATTTGTTTGATTATTCATTGGAGAGAAGGGAATATGAAGAGTTTTCTGGCATGCCTTCTTAAGAAGCATGAGATCGACTGTGGAATGACATGACCTTTTTGTTCTTAAGGCACATCACTAAATGATCTTTTTATACCCTTCTGATAATGGTGCCCCTAGAAACCTTCTGATAATGGTGCCCCTAGAAGTCCATGATGAAATGTAGCTTATAAACTTAATGGGATACATGGCAAGCACCCTACTCTTCTATACTTTTGTGTGAGAAAAAAAATAAAAAGATTGGTATTCCATAACCTTAGGCTGAGAGAAAACTCTCCCAAGAATGCTCTTATGAAACTGTGTACTGGGCACAGCACACAGATGGGTTCTATAGTTGAATAATTATGTATCAGTCAATTGTTATAAGAATAGGCCATATATATGAGTGTTGTTCCAGGAGAACTTCCACTTGATGAAATATAAAAAAGACCCCTTTTTCCTTTTAGTACTTCTCTTAGACATAGATGGTACATTATTTGTTTCTGACTTTTTTTTTTTCTGTATATCTACTAGGAAGCTGAGTGCACTAACTACCGGTAGTTCATTGACAGCTATATGAACTAAAAGTATGATGTCAGTTTGAGATTCTAAGTCCTATTTTTATTAGTTCCAATGTTGAGACAACAGAAATCCTAAACATTTGTGTGCTGATTGTATATTGTTGTTCATTAAAAGTGTAAATGCCGGGGCGCCTGGGTGGCTCAGTGGGTTAAAGCCTCTGCCTTCGGCTCAGGTCATGGTCTCAGGGTCCTGGGATCGAGTTCCGGGTCGGTCTCTCTGCTCAGTAGGGAACCTGCTTCCTCCTCTCTCTGCCTGCCTCTCTGTCTACTTGTGATCTCTCTCTCTCTGTCAAATAAATAAGTAAAATCTTTAAAAAAAAGTGTAAGTGCCATATAAGCTGGATATATCTGTGTTGTCTAGCATTATATCTGTTATTTATTAAGGCAGTAAGTGGATACATTTGCTAAATAATTGTAAAACGAATGATGGGTGAATGAATGATGAATGAATTACATAGGAAATTACACTAGTAAAATGTGAGTTAATGAATGGCTGAGATCCTGTTTGGTGGATTATCAGTTCTTCCTTCTGGTATCTGCACTACATATCCAGCAGACTTTAATAGAAAGACCTAGTTTAAATTATAGACTACATATATTGACTTGGGAATTACAAGCATATCAGATGTATTTGAATATGTTTGCTATCCAAGGAGGGGGTATAAATTAATAAATAGATCAAAATAGAAATCTCCAGATTACACTGGAAGCAGCTAGCATTTACTGAGTGTCTACTCTGTGTTAGGAATTGTGATAAGTGATTTTCATGAGTGACCTCATTTATTCTCAGTATTATATGTGAAAAATTAAAGATTAGAGTGGTTAAGTGGCATCCCCAGAGTTATTTCTAATTGTGGATGCCAAAATATGGACTATAGGAAGCCTGTATTTACAGAGCCCACCTTCCTCATTGAGAGGCACTTCTCTTTTTCTTAGAAAGAAACGGGCAAAGGAAGAGAAAGAAGAGTTCAATGAACAGGATAAAATTGGTAAAATATAGTATCAGGGACAATTTCCTTATTTGGGACAATTCTCTTCAGTTACTTTGCTAATAAGTTCCCTATTTCCTCTCCAGTAGTGGAGTATGGCTCTGAAAATTATTCAGTGGTTTGGGTCCAGTTGTGTTCATTTATTTTTGCTAGGTCTCATCACTGAAAATTAGACTTAGTCTATAATATAGTGAAATTTTTGGTTACTTATATTCATATATTATGAATCTATATGATGATAGCTGACTCCTGAGGAATCACCTTATTAGAAATCTGAGCTAACCATTGCCAGAATTATTATCTAGATTTATCCATCTTCTAGTGGACACTTACAGGATTGCCTCAAGCATTCAATTCTAGAAAATGCTTCTCTTCTTTTTACCTACTTGATTGTGGCTGTTTGTGTATTACTAATGTAAAAAGACTTACAGCCCTCTCCAGTTCACAGGACCCTAGATGGCATACAGTCAGTCACCTCCTGGAAATGTTGGAAAATAGAACTGAGAGTAATTCTTGTATTTCTTATGTAGCTGAAACTCTTACATATAAAAAAAAGAAACTGTCAATATCTAGGTTTGGCCAGGTGAAATATCTAGAAGTAGCCAATATCTAGGTTTAGGAATATAGAAGAAAATTAATGAGCATTCTCACAAAGACAAGCAGAGACCATAGAAGGAATGAGAGACCTGTTGACATATGAATTCCTGACTTCAACTCTTTTCTGAGATCAGCAGGATTCCTATTGTTGAGTTCTGTGAGAGGCCCAGTGTGTTACAACAAATTTCTCTTTAAACTCAGACTAGCCCAACTAACTTTCAGTTGCTTATATTCAGCAGAATGCTAGTTATTACATGTTCCTTAGATATTCCCTGAGTTGCATTTCTGGAGTCCAAAGCTGCAGTTTTCTTTTGTTCCTGGACACAATTTGGGTTTTGTGTCAGAATGAAATAAATTTTCCTCCCTTGCTTGATCTGTGGTTTGGTGGAAAAAAAACCCCCATCATTTCTTATACTGTTATCTATTGCACTATTAATCACGGCCTGTTATATTGTAGTCACTTATGTGTGTTTATCTTTTGCAAGACTCTAAGCTCTTTTCCTGGAGGACAAAGCAATGTTTTACCTTTATTCTATCACAGCAAGTACCTAGAATAGTGCTTGGCACATGGAAGGATTCAAAGTAAAATATTTATTAAATTATGTATTACATTTTGAATATATCACTTTAATTATAAATATATTTAGGGGTGAAATGTTGGTATTACTTCATTTAATCCAATAAATTATAATATGTTCACTGAAAATATATATTAGTTTCCAGAAAATGACTTATTTATCCTGATCAGGTCACTGCTAAATGGTTTAAGAAGCTGTATATTAATGTAACTGCAATTTACGATTTTTAAAGTAAGTTTGAGTGTGGCTTTAACTATAGGCTACATTCCAAATCTCATTGTAAGAAAGTGATTCATACCTATTGTGCTTTGTAATTACTTTCTTCGGTTATTGAATGACTCTCCTTTACAGTTTATCATGTGACCAGACAGTTCATAAACTCCCCAGTTACTGGAAAATTATTAAATCTATATATTAATTCAACAGATTTCCATAATAGAATCTTTAAAATATAAATAATGTTAAATCATTTAAATCATTTTTCACCAATATGGAGCAGTAACTAAATTATATTCAACTCACATTAATGCTGTTTTGGTTTTGTGGTTTGTCAGCCCTTAGATTATGAACATTAGCATAGTTTTCACAACAAGATAAGCGATCAGAATAAATAAGAGCAATTCTTGATAGAAATCTAAGATATCCGGGACGCCTGGGTGGCTCAGTTGGTTAAGCAACTGCCTTCGGCTCAGATCATGATCCC